>JAJOZX010011830.1:0-109795 GCA_023014485.1 Bathynomus jamesi | reverse complement strand
ATCAACAACAGCATCTCCGTAAACGTTTTGTAGACGTTTGTGAATATTTCCAACTGTTTCCTTCTCTGCGGTTAAGAACTCGATAGCAGTTCTCTGTTTACGACGCACATCACTGTCAGGCGCAAATTTCGAAACTGCGTTAACCATCGGTTTTATACAAGGGCGTTTAAAAGCGGCTTTATACAAGGAGGGGAGGTTCAAACTGGAAAAATCCGGTTATGTGAAGCGCAGAAAGTTCAAACTTGCCGCCCAAAAGACATTTCAGCCCTATGGCCTATTATTTAGCTAAGAAGAAAGGGTGGGGCAAAATATATTGAGTGCCCCTAGTATATATTATACTTTACTTGTTTTTGTTAATATATATTAATAAAGCGAGAATAAAATATTTCAAGATGTCTTGATATTCTTTAATAATACAGATGAAGTACAATATACATTGGGTAAACAAGTAATAAAGAATAATAATAAATCTATAATAAACTAGATATAAATTAAAATGAATAAAAACCTTACTTAAACAGATATAAATTAGATTGATCAAAAATGCTTAAAATTTCTTCCTCCGAAATTTCATAGTTGCAAAATCATCAATAAGTTTTGAAACATGAAAGTGGTCTGCCATTTTCGCTTCTATACTTAAGAGGGTTAGTTTTGACAACTGTTCTTGATCCATTGAATTCCGTAAGTAGGTTTTCAGGCAACTATCTTTACGTTAATAACAGCCGCTCAATTTCAAATTTTTTTGTTCGCCTTTCTTGTTCAAATATTTTGTTCGCCACCTACAAAGAAACTGAGTTGATTTAATCGAATCGGGCCCCTTTCAGGCACGGGCCCCAATGCCACTGCATCGGCTGCGTCGGCATAGTTACGCCACTGCTTTCCACCTCTAGTTACATTACATTACATTTCATTTGGAAAACATGAAGCCACTCGGGCCTGTCGACTGTCGAGGTTATCCAAATCATGACTACAGTATTTTATAGAATTGTGCAAAATGTCAATCACAGTAGTGATCTAAGGCAAATAAAATGTTGCTTATTAAGAGGAATGTTTGTTGAAAAAGTAGGGAAGTTATCTGTAAACTATAATTGTAATGGGATCATCTGAAGATCAGGCCCCCAGCCTTCTTTAGTTAGCTTTATAAGGCTAACTAACGAAAATATCACGACCTAACCTAACCAATCGTCAAGGGCATACAGTTGACCTAACAATTGGTTACGTTAGGTCGTGATATTTTGGTTAGTTAGCCTTATAAGGCTAACTAGAGAAGGCTGGGGGCCCTGATCTTCAGGTGATCCTTGTAATGTAGCAAAGATTATATTTGCATATTAAGTTAAGTGTATGATAAGATTGTACAGTATTTGTATATTAGATTTAAGTGGCTATGCTGACCTTATTTTTGTATTAAGTTAAGTGTGCGTATTATATGTCAAGTTAAGTGGCTATGGGTTATGCATGATCCACAATAAATATGTTTTGGTTGTATAAAATGCTTACATTTGGTCTCACTTAGAATATTCCATTCAAGCTTGAACCCGTTCAGCATAGGCAAGGTGTCGATATGGTTGAAGGTGTGCAGAGTTGGGCAACTAAGTTTATCTCTAGTTTAAGAAGTTTAGAATAGAGTGAAAGATTAAAGGAATTGAGCATGTTTAGTTTTGAGAGACTTTGTTTGAGGAGAGAGATGATACAGATGTTCAAAATGTTTACAGGTTTGAACATTTTGGATGTAAATTTTTCCTATTAGTCTGATGGAAGAACACAAGGGCGCAATAAGGAAATTAGAAAACAGACTTGTAGACTGGATCTACAAGAATACTTTAATCATAGAGTAGTAGATATTTAGAATGACTTGCCATACAAAATGATAAATTGTAGCTCTCTAGTTAATTTTTAAAAAAATTGGACGCTTTCATGAATGAAAGATACAGTACGTAGATTGTATATATAATGTATATTTTAACTCAAGTTATGTAGACTACTTTGGTAGCTCTGTAAATATTTAAGGTTAATTAGCTGACTTTAAATTAATAACTTGCAAAATTTTATTATAAAATATAGTTTTAGATCGTTTATGACTTGGATAACTTCGATCGGTCAAAGTGGTTTCATGTCTTCAAATGTGATCTAAAATCTAAATGACATTAATTTTTTTTTTTCAAAAACTAAATTTATCTAATGAAACCCAGATCATAAAACACGGCAATGTTTGCACGTAAATCCTCCGTTTGAATGTTGCATGTCTGGTGAATAATTATGATGCGTGTTTACACGGTAGTGTCTACATTCCCAGCTAACAATTTTACGTAGATACAACGTTGTCTCGAGGTTTCAAGGATAGAATTTGGTCCAACAAAGGCGCCCTATTTGAAATAGTAGTGTGAAAAATGCTCTTTATGAATTGGTCTCCAATTAACCCACCCCTAATATATCCAGTCTAACTGTAGAGTAGGTTAAGCTGAGCGTTGTAGGGGTTAGCCTAGAGATTCCGGAAATGGTCCAGAGCGGGTAGAATAAATTGAGGTCCACAGTAGGATTCCTCACCAAATTAGGTTAGGGTTAGGTTAACCTTTGTTAATTAACTAAAATAATCAAAATTGCAAAATACAACTCTTACAACAATCAATTTTCCAAACATAAAGGAGACATGAAAAACACTTGGAAAACCATAAATAGTCTTCTCGGAAAACAAATTAAGAAAAATTCAATAGAGAAATTAAATGTTGATAATAAAGGAATTACTGATGATACTGCTATTGCAAACTCTTTAAATGCACATTTTACTTCAATTAGCGGATAAGCTTCGCTCACAAATACTAAATAATGATCACTCACCTCTAGAATATATGCCACCCGGGCACCCAGCCCACTAAATTAATTTTCTTTTGTTCCTGCTACCTCTACTGAGGTCCGGAATATTATTGGCAAATTAAAAATTACAAAAAATAACATTCATAACATTCCTGTACCTATATTGAAACTTGTTAAAGATAAGATGTCTGTAACTTTAGCTAAAATTATCAATCAAAGTATTCCCATCAATACTAAAAAATGGTTGTACAACACTCCTTTTTAAAGGGGGTGATCCTACACTATCAACAAATTACAGGCCGATGTGTTCATTATCTGTGTTCAGCAAAGTTTTTGAAAAAATTGTAAAAAGTAGAATGCAACGATATTTAGAATTCTACAATTTATTATCTCCAAATCAATATGGCTTCCGTAATAATAAAACAACGGAAATGACTATTTTAAATCTTATGGAAATGCAAATAGTGTATAGCTAAAGAGAACGAAGAAATAATGATATAAATATTTATGGATTTGAGTAAGGCGTTTGATGTAATAGACTATAATATTCTACTTAATAAATTATATTGTTACGGCTTTAGAGGAGCAATCAGTGATTGGTTTAAAAGTTATTTGTCCAATAGATATCATTTTGTATCAGTAGACAAGTTTTGCTCAACTAAAGCGCTTGTCAAACATGGTGTGCCACAGGGCTCAGTTCTGGGTCCACTGTTATTATTATTTATAAATGACCTTCCACGTTCATCTGATAGACTGAACTTCATAATGTTTACAGATGATAAACTGTCTTTTTCTTGCAAAGATGTTAATTCAGCTAAGAATATATTTAATTCAGAATTCATCAGTGTAATGAAATGGTTGAGCACCAATAAACTCTTCCTAAATACCAGTAAAACAAATTTCATGATTTTTACTAATAAAGAAATGTATATCTTGAACTTAATGTTAATGAAATCTCTATAAAGGAGTATACTGTAACAAAATTTCTTAGTGTAATGCTAGATAAGAATTTGCAATGGAGTGATCATGTAAATTATATCGCGAAAAAGATTTCAAGGAGCGTTGCTATAATGTTTAAACTTAAAAATGTAGTCCCTAAACAAGTTTTATTGACTCTTTATCATACTCTTGTTCTTCCTTATATAACATACTGCACTAAGGTGGCCCACTTTTCAATTTTTTTTAAAAGTATAGGTTATCGTAGTTTTTCCCATTATTTGGCACTATACTAGCACATTGGTACCATTTTTAAAAAAATTGATTAATATTTAGGGGTCTCGCATCGACCTTGAAATTACGAGTTTTTTTTTTTAAATGCGTACTTTTTAACGTTTTACTGAATCAAGATAAATCATTAAGTAGGGATGTTTTCTGAATCCTCTTGATGAGAGAAGTCGTTTGGTGTGCCTTCCAATGTCATACGACTAACGGTTTAAAAGTTGTGCCTGTATACAAGTAATACCAATGTGCTAGTATAGTGCCAAATAATGGGAAAAACCACGATCACCTATACTTTTCAAAAAAATCAGCAAATAGCAGACAAAGAAGGAAGAAAGAAACAATAACTTAAACAATCACTTTTGCATTGTATTGACCACTAACACACGTCACTGGCTGCAACGTTGTCCCTCTGTGCTATGTCATCGTGGCGAGTGATGACTTCTTGAAGTCGCCGAGCTCTTTCCGGTTCTTTTCCACCACTTGCAGAAGATCCTGCAGCTGTGCCTCGTCCTTTGTGACCGTGTTCGCATAGTCTTGTATCAGTTGGACTCCTCTTTCAGCGACGTCATTGATGACCTACCTATGTAGAGAATGGAAAGTGGAAAGGAAACTGTCAAGAATACATGTGGGTTACGGGACACTTTAAAACTGACGCTATCGATGAATACTATACACAATACGCACCTGATTATTGGACATGCGGAAACGATCAGCTACTTCCATGACAGCAGGTGCATTAAGGATGCGGCGAGGAAGATTGACAGACACACTTGGCTCTTTCGGCAGGGGGAACGCTAGTTCTGTCTCCGACTCTCCTGACATGCCAGTATCATCATTCTCCATGGCCTCATCTCCGGTTTCGTATGCACACTTTGAGGTTTGCGGCTCCTGGCGAGGACGTTTTCTTCCTTCCTGTAGCTTTCTTTTTACAGCGAAAACTTTATCGTTCCCGCTCATCGTTGCCACCCGAGGACCACGTTGATCGAGGTAGAAGTCAATGTCTTCTTTCTTGTCCTTGTCGGACAGCAGTCGATTCTTTTTTATATCTTCGACAGCGTCAGATGCTCCGATATCCCACAGCTTGTCCACACTGTCCGAAAACTTCTGCCGTTTTCCTCCGGCGTCAGTTTCTCGTTTTCTGCTCTTTTGGAGTAAGTGCCACTCTTTCCACAATGCCTCTAGCTTCCGTTCGCAGTTGAGCTTTGTGATTGTTTTAATGCGGGCCATGTTCCAAAACTTTAAGACGTTGTTTACGGTTTCTTTGAATGCGTCTTTCCTGTTAGCAGTGTACTGGATAACACTGAAGAAGTATTGCAAAACCTGCCGTGTTGTTGGCAATTTGCTACCACTGATGGAGGACGACGGTTGGCCAACTAAAAAAATTTCCGAGGCCGATCTTAGAGAAGGTAGCGATGTTATTTTCGCCTTTCCTTTTGATGACACTCTATTTGTAGCTTCAAGAGTTCTTCCAGTTATGGTTGCCATCGATTTGTCCATGACAAAGGATGAGGAACTCAGACAGAATTTCAAAATGTTATGATCTGCAAAAAAAGAAATAGGTTAGGTACCTGGCACAGGCATAGTGCATTTTCTAATTACCTATATACATTATACATTCCGCCCGGGTATGGTGACTCATTTTTTTGAAAAGTATAGGTGATCGTGGTTTTTCCCATTATTTGGCACTATACTAGCACATTGGTATTACATGTATACAGGCACAACCTTTAAACCGTTAGTCGTATGACATTGGCAGGCACACCAAACGACTTCTCTCATTAAGAGGATTCAGAAAACATCCCTACTTAATGATTTATCTTGATTCAGTAAAAAGTTAAAAAGTACGCATTTAAAAAAAAAAACTAGTAATTTCAAGGTCGATGCGAGACCCCTAAATATTGATCAATTTTTGTAAAAATGGTACCAATGTGCTAGTATAGTGCCAAATAATGGGAAAAACCACGATCACCTATACTTTTCAAAAAAATGAGTCACCATACCGGGCGGAATGTATAATGTATATAGGTAATTAGAAAATGCACTATGCCTGTGCCAGGTACCTAACCTATTTCTTTTTTTGCAGATCATAACATTTTGAAATTCTGTCTGAGTTCCTCATCCTTTGTCATGGACAAATCGATGGCAACCATAACTGGAAGAACTCTTGAAGCTACAAATAGAGTGTCATCAAAAGGAAAGGCGAAAATAACATCGCTACCTTCTCTAAGATCGGCCTCGGAAATTTTTTTAGTTGGCCAACCGTCGTCCTCCATCAGTGGTAGCAAATTGCCAACAACACGGCAGGTTTTGCAATACTTCTTCAGTGTTATCCAGTACACTGCTAACAGGAAAGACGCATTCAAAGAAACCGTAAACAACGTCTTAAAGTTTTGGAACATGGCCCGCATTAAAACAATCACAAAGCTCAACTGCGAACGGAAGCTAGAGGCATTGTGGAAAGAGTGGCACTTACTCCAAAAGAGCAGAAAACGAGAAACTGACGCCGGAGGAAAACGGCAGAAGTTTTCGGACAGTGTGGACAAGCTGTGGGATATCGGAGCATCTGACGCTGTCGAAGATATAAAAAAGAATCGACTGCTGTCCGACAAGGACAAGAAAGAAGACATTGACTTCTACCTCGATCAACGTGGTCCTCGGGTGGCAACGATGAGCGGGAACGATAAAGTTTTCGCTGTAAAAAGAAAGCTACAGGAAGGAAGAAAACGTCCTCGCCAGGAGCCGCAAACCTCAAAGTGTGCATACGAAACCGGAGATGAGGCCATGGAGAATGATGATACTGGCATGTCAGGAGAGTCGGTGTTATAGCGTAATTATCTGTGATGTAAAATAAAAATCAGTATATGTTTTATCAGCTAGATAGCCAAGTTTAACTGCAATAGTAAAACCAAAAAAGCATTGATTGGAACTTCACTAGAATCAAGAGCTTTTGATATCCATATTCATGGTCCCCCCAGAAACATTGGCCTTCCCTTACAGACAATGCTGGGTCCGCCTATCGGCAAAGAACCACTGATGTTCTTATATCCATTTAATTAAAGTTCACTGTAGACATGGCATCACGACTAATTCCGGTATTAGTTACTTTTCAGCCCAGAAGGTTTCCCGACAATTTTGAGGGGTTCTACATTAATGTCTCAACAGGTACAAAACATTTATCAATAACATTTCCGTCGCAAATGTTTAGTTTACGAGATAGTTATTTTGTTGAAAAAAAAAAAATTTTTGAAGGGGCATTCTATCGCCGCCATAACAGGAGGTGCCACCATCTAGCGACGAACTATGTAAACATTTTTGAGGTAGCCAATCACAGGCCTCTATTTCGTCACGTGACCTAATCCAGCAAATCACCGACCGATCTGTTTCCTCCTTCATCTCCTGTTTTCAGTTCAAATTCAGAATCGACATGGCTGTCCAGTGTAACCAGTGCCCTCCCATGCCAGCTCGCATTTTCACACTTTGTTTTGAAAATAACGAAGCAAGCCTCGATTTTCTTCGCTCGCATGGTGTTTTCCCTTTAAATGTAGTGTGTCCAATTTGTATAATTTAGGTCTCGGGGGTACGGGGGCGGAGCCTGCGTAAAGATCACGCATCACAAATTGATCGGTATAGGGTTTTATATTTTTTACTTTTGAATTTCCGACGCTAAAATGCCGATCAATATCGATCAATTTCTCATGCGTGATCTTTACGGGTACCCCCGAGACCTAAATTATACAAATGATAATGTAATAACATATTTATGTTAGGTTAAGTACTTTTAGGTTAGTTAGGTTAGGTTAGGTTAGGGGTTAGGTTTTCTATGAAACAGGTTTTTCTCATGGTTTTTGATGTGTTTCATGATATTCTTACCTTCATTTTCGTTGGAAATGACGAGTTTGTCACCCCCCCCCCCCCAAAAAAAAACGATTCCCCACAAGTTCCCCAATATTGATGGGGTAGGGGATGGGGTATATCTTAACAACTGGTCATTTCCAACGGAAATGAAGGTCAGATTCGCATGAATCACATCAAAAACCATGAGAAAAACCTAGGTTTCATGGGAAATAGCAGTCTGGGCTGAAAAGTAACAATTACCCTAATTCCAGACTACCATGTAGATTGTAGACCAACGGGCAACGGTTCTTAACCTTTTTTAGGCTGCGACCCAAATTCTGGTTGCGGGGCCAGCTCGGCGACCCATACCTTCAAACAGTTCACTTGTAGTAGATAAAATAAGTAATTAATGGTAAAATGATAGGGATAAACTATAAATAACAATGACCCAATCAAAATGGCTTGGCAACCCAGGGGTTAAGACATAGGAGGCCCCATAAATCCTGGTTAAATGAAATTAGGTAAAACGTTTGAATGCTTATGTCCACGTTGCTTCAATTAAACTACGATGTTATAGCGTAATTATCTGTGATGTAAAATAAAAATCAGTATATGTTTTATCAGCTAGATAGCCAAGTTTAACTGCAATAGTAAAACCAAAAAAGCATCGATTGGAACTTCACTAGAATCAAGAGCTTTTGATATCCATATTCATGGTCCCCCCAGAAACATTGGCCCTCCCTTACAGACAATGCTGGGTCCGCCTATCGGCAAAGAACCACTGATCCCAGCAAACATACTACGTAAATACAACCTTGTATCCTGGTTGAATCTTAGTCATGTCAGAAATTGACGTTGTACTGGCGTAGTCACAACGTAAAACTTAAACGTTATATTGCAACGTTGATACAACGTTACATAATGACGTTGTATACACGTGAAGTACAAGTAAACTTCTGACGTTTTTTTTGTACGTTGTATAGACGTTGTCTGCACGTAAGGTTTTACATCCATAGCATATAATTTCATATTAAATTCTTCTTTGTTACAAAATTGTAACAAAGTTACATACGGCATACTACTATGGAAAACTAATGTGTTGGTAGTTGGGAGGTAACGAAAATGGTCCACTTAGTAGGTAGGTAGTTAATCTAACAATTATTAAATTCCTTTTATGTCAGTGACTGGGTGGATGAAACCAATTGGTTGCTCACCAGAGTTATTCACCATACTAGTATTTATATACTGTGTGATAGAGCGTGTTTGGCAGTATTGATACACACTACCAATCAACGAACAAACAAAAAGGACGCTGGTGGAAAAAGTCGAAAACAAAGGACTTGCATGAAGAACGGCATGGCGACCGGGAAGGCTTGAAACAGAAAACCATCTCTACCAGCAAGTGCGTTCAGAAATTAAGCAACTAGAGGACTCCGGTAAGAGATCAGGCCTGACTAAAGAGACCAGGACTTATCTAATAACATTCAGTAAGTGAACAATTGCATTTCTAAACCCCAGTTTAGTGATAACATTTAAACTAGGTCCAGTTAAATTAGGCCTACATCGTGGTCTAAGACCTAGTATCAACTCATAGCTTATTGAATTGAATAACCTTTATTAATAATAAAATAAATACATTCGTTTCAATTTACAATGACATGAATAATTGTGAAGCGCGACTATTTAATTAAATTTGGCACTTAAGCTTTAGGCTTTACGGCTGTTATTAAAAATGAACATCTAGTTGTTCTTAATTAATAATAAATAAATAAGTAAATAAGTATTATTAATAATTAAAACATGTATTAATCTTAAATTATCACTATTGACATGACAAATACAAAGTCACCATTGAAGGCACTATAGTATACCAATAACATATAAAGAAACCAATATTATACACGAGAGATAAAAACTGAACAATCCCAAGAAATATGTTTTTAATACTAGATTACACACGAGAAATTAATAATTAGTAAACAATAGTAATAGACATTAATCCTAGATTTTTGTTAGTATACCATTATTAATCGGGATTTCAACTTGGTTTTAAACAAATTTACATCACAATATTTTTTATATCGACATTTAAGTCATTCCATAGTTTCAATCCAATGAAAATAGGTAGTTTTTGAGATGAAGACAATCTAAATTGTGTATAACAAACTTTGATCTATTTCTGGTCTGATACGAGTGGATTTCTTGATGAGTTACAAAATATCTATTTACCCATTGTAAATTAATGATTTTGTTCTTACACTTGTAAATAAAAATAAAATGTGTGTCAGTTTGATTATATCATTGAGCTTTAGTAGGTTTATCTCTTTAAATAATGCACTTGGGTAATCAAGGAAATCAGCATCAGATAATAACCTTATTGCTCGTTTTTGGATGACAAAGATCCATTTAATGCGTTGTTAGCGGAGTTTCCCCAAACAAAGGTGCAGTAATACTGCACCTTTGTTTGGGGAAACTCCGCTACCAACGCATTAAATGGATCTTTGTCATCCAAAAACGAGCAATAAGGTTATTATCTGATGCTGATTTCCTTGATTACCCAAGTGCATTATTTAAAGAGATAAACCTACTAAAGCTCAATGATATAATCAAACTGACACACATTTTATTTTTATTTACAAGTGTAAGAACAAAATCATTAATTTACAATGGGTAAATAGATATTTTGTAACTCATCAAGAAATCCACTCGTATCAGACCAGAAATAGATCAAAGTTTGTTATACACAATTTAGATTGTCTTCATCTCAAAAACTACCTATTTTCATTGGATTGAAACTATGGAATGACTTAAATGTCGATATAAAAAATATTGTGAATGTAAATTTGTTTAAAACCAAGTTGAAATCCCGATTAATAATGGTATACTAACAAAAATCTAGGATTAATGTCTATTACTATTGTTTACTAATTATTAATTTCTCGTGTGTAATCTAGTATTAAAAACATATTTCTTGGGATTGTTCAGTTTTTATCTCTCGTGTATAATATTGGTTTCTTTATATGTTATTGGTATACTATAGTGCCTTCAATGGTGACTTTGTATTTGTCATGTCAATAGTGATAATTTAAGATTAATACATGTTTTAATTATTAATAATACTTATTTACTTATTTATTTATTATTAATTAAGAACAACTAGATGTTCATTTTTAATAACAGCCGTAAAGCCTAAAGCTTAAGTGCCAAATTTAATTAAATAGTCGCGCTTCACAATTATTCATGTCATTGTAAATTGAAACGAATGTATTTATTTTATTATTAATAAAGGTTATTCAATTCAATAAGCTATGAGTTGATACTAGGTCTTAGACCACGATGTAGGCCTAATTTAACTGGACCTAGTTTAAATGTTATCACTAAACTGGGGTTTAGAAATGCAATTGTTCACTTACTGAATGTTATTAGATAAGTCCTGGTCTCTTTAGTCAGGCCTGATCTCTTACCGGAGTCCTCTAGTTGCTTAATTTCTGAACGCACTTGCTGGTAGAGATGGTTTTCTGTTTCAAGCCTTCCCGGTCGCCATGCCGTTCTTCATGCAAGTCCTTTGTTTTCGACTTTTTCCACCAGCGTCCTTTTTGTTTGTTCGTTGATTGGTAGTGTGTATCAATACTGCCAAACACGCTCTATCACACAGTATATAAATACTAGTATGGTGAATAACTCTGGTGAGCAACCAATTGGTTTCATCCACCCAGTCACTGACATAAAAGGAATTTAATAATTGTTAGATTAACTACCTACCTACTAAGTGGACCATTTTCGTTACCTCCCAACTACCAACACATTAGTTTTCCATAGTAGTATGCCGTATGTAACTTTGTTACAATTTTGTAACAAAGAAGAATTTAATATGAAATTATATGCTATGGATGTAAAACTTACGTGCAGACAACGTCTATACAACGTACAAAAAAATACGTCAGAAGTTTACTTGTACTTCACGTGTATACAACGTCATTATGTAACGTTGTATCAACGTTGCAATATAACGTTTAAGTTTTACGTTGTGACTACGCCAGTACAACGTCAATTTCTGACATGACTAAGATTCAACCAGGATACAAGGTTGTATTTACGTAGTATGTTTGCTGGGATCAGTGGTTCTTTGCCGATAGGCGGACCCAGCATTGTCTGTAAGGGAGGGCCAATGTTTCTGGGGGGACCATGAATATGGATATCAAAAGCTCTTGATTCTAGTGAAGTTCCAATCGATGCTTTTTTGGTTTTACTATTGCAGTTAAACTTGGCTATCTAGCTGATAAAACATATACTGATTTTTATTTTACATCACAGATAATTACGCTATAACATCGTAGTTTAATTGAAGCAACGTGGACATAAGCATTCAAACGTTTTACCTAATTTCATTTAACCAGGATTTATGGGGCCTCCTATGTCTTAACCCCTGGGTTGCCAAGCCATTTTGATTGGGTCATTGTTATTTATAGTTTATCCCTATCATTTTACCATTAATTACTTATTTTATCTACTACAAGTGAACTGTTTGAAGGTATGGGTCGCCGAGCTGGCCCCGCAACCAGAATTTGGGTCGCAGCCTAAAAAAGGTTAAGAACCGTTGCCCGTTGGTCTACAATCTACATGGTAGTCTGGAATTAGGGTAATTGTTACTTTTCAGCCCAGACTGCTATTTCCCATGAAACCTAGGTTTTTCTCATGGTTTTTGATGTGATTCATGCGAATCTGACCTTCATTTCCGTTGGAAATGACCAGTTGTTAAGATATACCCCATCCCCTACCACATCAATATTGGGGAACTTGTGGGGAATCGTTTTTTTTTTGGGGGGGGGGGGGTGACAAACTCGTCATTTCCAACGAAAATGAAGGTAAGAATATCATGAAACACATCAAAAACCATGAGAAAAACCTGTTTCATAGAAAACCTAACCCCTAACCTAACCTAACCTAACTAACCTAAAAGTACTTAACCTAACATAAATATGTTATTACATTATCATTTGTATAATTTAGGTCTCGGGGGTACCCGTAAAGATCACGCATGAGAAATTGATCGATATTGATCGGCATTTTAGCGTCGGAAATTCAAAAGTAAAAAATATAAAACCCTATACCGATCAATTTGTGATGCGTGATCTTTACGCAGGCTCCGCCCCCGTACCCCCGAGACCTAAATTATACAAATTGGACACACTACATTTAAAGGGAAAACACCATGCGAGCGAAGAAAATCGAGGCTTGCTTCGTTATTTTCAAAACAAAGTGTGAAAATGCGAGCTGGCATGGGAGGGCACTGGTTACACTGGACAGCCATGTCGATTCTGAATTTGAACTGAAAACAGGAGATGAAGGAGGAAACAGATCGGTCGGTGATTTGCTGGATTAGGTCACGTGACGAAATAGAGGCCTGTGATTGGCTACCTCAAAAATGTTTACATAGTTCGTCGCTAGATGGTGGCACCTCCTGTTATGGCGGCGATAGAATGCCCCTTCAAAATTTTTTTTTTTTCAACAAAATAACTATCTCGTAAACTAAACATTTGCGACGGAAATGTTATTGATAAATGTTTTGTACCTGTTGAGACATTAATGTAGAACCCCTCAAAATTGTCGGGAAACCTTCTGGGCTGAAAAGTAACTAATACCGGAATTAGTCGTGATGCCATGTCTACAGTGAACTTTAATTAAATGGATATAAGAACATCAGTGGTTCTTTGCCGATAGGCGGACCCAGCATTGTCTGTAAGGGAAGGCCAATGTTTCTGGGGGGACCATGAATATGGATATCAAAAGCTCTTGATTCTAGTGAAGTTCCAATCAATGCTTTTTTGGTTTTACTATTGCAGTTAAACTTGGCTATCTAGCTGATAAAACATATACTGATTTTTATTTTACATCACAGATAATTACGCTATAACACCGACTCTCCTGACATGCCAGTATCATCATTCTCCATGGCCTCATCTCCGGTTTCGTATGCACACTTTGAGGTTTGCGGCTCCTGGCGAGGACGTTTTCTTCCTTCCTGTAGCTTTCTTTTTACAGCGAAAACTTTATCGTTCCCGCTCATCGTTGCCACCCGAGGACCACGTTGATCGAGGTAGAAGTCAATGTCTTCTTTCTTGTCCTTGTCGGACAGCAGTCGATTCTTTTTTATATCTTCGACAGCGTCAGATGCTCCGATATCCCACAGCTTGTCCACACTGTCCGAAAACTTCTGCCGTTTTCCTCCGGCGTCAGTTTCTCGTTTTCTGCTCTTTTGGAGTAAGTGCCACTCTTTCCACAATGCCTCTAGCTTCCGTTCGCAGTTGAGCTTTGTGATTGTTTTAATGCGGGCCATGTTCCAAAACTTTAAGACGTTGTTTACGGTTTCTTTGAATGCGTCTTTCCTGTTAGCAGTGTACTGGATAACACTGAAGAAGTATTGCAAAACCTGCCGTGTTGTTGGCAATTTGCTACCACTGATGGAGGACGACGGTTGGCCAACTAAAAAAATTTCCGAGGCCGATCTTAGAGAAGGTAGCGATGTTATTTTCGCCTTTCCTTTTGATGACACTCTATTTGTAGCTTCAAGAGTTCTTCCAGTTATGGTTGCCATCGATTTGTCCATGACAAAGGATGAGGAACTCAGACAGAATTTCAAAATGTTATGATCTGCAAAAAAAGAAATAGGTTAGGTACCTGGCACAGGCATAGTGCATTTTCTAATTACCTATATACATTATACATTCCGCCCGTGTATGGTGACTCATTTTTTTGAAAAGTATAGGTGATCGTGGTTTTTCCCATTATTTGGCACTATACTAGCACATTGGTACCATTTTTACAAAAATTGATCAATATTTAGGGGTCTCGCATCGACCTTGAAATTACTAGTTTTTTTTTTTAAATGCGTACTTTTTAACTTTTTACTGAATCAAGATAAATCATTAAGTAGGGATGTTTTCTGAATCCTCTTAATGAGAGAAGTCGTTTGGTGTGCCTGCCAATGTCATACGACTAACGGTTTAAAGGTTGTGCCTGTATACATGTAATACCAATGTGCTAGTATAGTGCCAAATAATGGGAAAAACCACGATCACCTATACTTTTCAAAAAAATGAGTCACCATACCCGGGCGGAATGTATAATGTATATAGGTAATTAGAAAATGCACTATGCCTGTGCCAGGTACCTAACCTATTTCTTTTTTTGCAGATCATAACATTTTGAAATTCTGTCTGAGTTCCTCATCCTTTGTCATGGACAAATCGATGGCAACCATAACTGGAAGAACTCTTGAAGCTACAAATAGAGTGTCATCAAAAGGAAAGGCGAAAATAACATCGCTACCTTCTCTAAGATCGGCCTCGGAAATTTTTTTAGTTGGCCAACCGTCGTCCTCCATCAGTGGTAGCAAATTGCCAACAACACGGCAGGTTTTGCAATACTTCTTCAGTGTTATCCAGTACACTGCTAACAGGAAAGACGCATTCAAAGAAACCGTAAACAACGTCTTAAAGTTTTGGAACATGGCCCGCATTAAAACAATCACAAAGCTCAACTGCGAACGGAAGCTAGAGGCATTGTGGAAAGAGTGGCACTTACTCCAAAAGAGCAGAAAACGAGAAACTGACGCCGGAGGAAAACGGCAGAAGTTTTCGGACAGTGTGGACAAGCTGTGGGATATCGGAGCATCTGACGCTGTCGAAGATATAAAAAAGAATCGACTGCTGTCCGACAAGGACAAGAAAGAAGACATTGACTTCTACCTCGATCAACGTGGTCCTCGGGTGGCAACGATGAGCGGGAACGATAAAGTTTTCGCTGTAAAAAGAAAGCTACAGGAAGGAAGAAAACGTCCTCGCCAGGAGCCGCAAACCTCAAAGTGTGCATACGAAACCGGAGATGAGGCCATGGAGAATGATGATACTGGCATGTCAGGAGAGTCGGAGACAGAACTAGCGTTCCCCCTGCCGAAAGAGCCAAGTGTGTCTGTCAATCTTCCTCGCCGCATCCTTAATGCACCTGCTGTCATGGAAGTAGCTGATCGTTTCCGCATGTCCAATAATCAGGTGCGTATTGTGTATAGTATTCATCGATAGCGTCAGTTTTAAAGTGTCCCGTAACCCACATGTATTCTTGACAGTTTCCTTTCCACTTTCCATTCTCTACATAGGTAGGTCATCAATGACGTCGCTGAAAGAGGAGTCCAACTGATACAAGACTATGCGAACACGGTCACAAAGGACGAGGCACAGCTGCAGGATCTTCTGCAAGTGGTGGAAAAGAACCGGAAAGAGCTCGGCGACTTCAAGAAGTCATCACTCGCCACGATGACATAGCACAGAGGGACAACGTTGCAGCCAGTGACGTGTGTTAGTGGTCAATACAATGCAAAAGTGATTGTTTAAGTTATTGTTTCTTTCTTCCTTTTGTCTGCTATTTGCTGATTTTTTTGAAAAGTATAGGTGATCGTGGTTTTTCCCATTATTTGGCACTATACTAGCACATTGGTATTACTTGTATACAGGCACAACTTTTAAACCGTTAGTCGTATGACATTGGAAGGCACACCAAACGACTTCTCTCATCAAGAGGATTCAGAAAACATCCCTACTTAATGATTTATCTTGATTCAGTAAAACGTTAAAAAGTACGCATTTAAAAAAAAAAACTCGTAATTTCAAGGTCGATGCGAGACCCCTAAATATTAATCAATTTTTTTAAAAATGGTACCAATGTGCTAGTATAGTGCCAAATAATGGGAAAAACTACGATAACCTATACTTTTAAAAAAATTGAAAAGTGGGCCACCTTAGTGCAGTATGTTATATAAGGAAGAACAAGAGTATGATAAAGAGTCAATAAAACTTGTTTAGGGACTACATTTTTAAGTTTAAACATTATAGCAACGCTCCTTGAAATCTTTTTCGCGATATAATTTACATGATCACTCCATTGCAAATTCTTATCTAGCATTACACTAAGAAATTTTGTTACAGTATACTCCTTTATAGAGATTTCATTAACATTAAGTTCAAGATATACATTTCTTTTATTAGTAAAAATCATGAAATTTGTTTTACTGGTATTTAGGAAGAGTTTATTGGTGCTCAACCATTTCATTACACTGATGAATTCTGAATTAAATATATTCTTAGCTGAATTAACAACTTTGCAAGAAAAAGACAGTTTATCATCTGTAAACATTATGAAGTTCAGTCTATCAGATGAACGTGGAAGGTCATTTATAAATAATAATAACAGTGGACCCAGAACTGAGCCCTGTGGCACACCATGTTTGACAAGCGCTTTAGTTGAGCAAAACTTGTCTACTGATACAAAATGATATCTATTGGACAAATAACTTTTAAACCAATCACTGATTGCTCCTCTAAAGCCGTAACAATATAATTTATTAAGTAGAATATTATAGTCTATTACATCAAACGCCTTACTCAAATCCATAAATATTTATATCATTATTTCTTCGTTCTCTTTAGCTATACACTATTTGCATTTCCATAAGATTTAAAATAGTCATTTCCGTTGTTTTATATTACGGAAGCCATATTGATTTGGAGATAATAAATTGTAGAATTCTAAATATCGTTGCATTCTACTTTTTACAATTTTTTCAAAAACTTTGCTGAACACAGATAATGAACACATCGGCCTGTAATTTGTTGATAGTGTAGGATCACCCCCTTTAAAAAGGAGTGTTGTACAACCATTTTTTAGTATTGATGGGAATACTTTGATTGATAATTTTAGCTAAAGTTACAGACATCTTATCTTTAACAAGTTTCAATATAGGTACAGGAATGTTATGAATGTTATTTTTTGTAATTTTTAATTTGCCAATAATATTCCGGACCTCAGTAGAGGTAGCAGGAACAAAAGAAAATTAATTTAGTGGGCTGGGTGCCCGGGTGGCATATATTCTAGAGGTGAGTGATCATTATTTAGTATTTGTGAGCGAAGCTTATCCGCTAATTGAAGTAAAATGTGCATTTAAAGAGTTTGCAATAGCAGTATCATCAGTAATTCCTTTATTATCAACATTTAATTTCTCTATTGAATTTTTCTTAATTTGTTTTCCGAGAAGACTATTTATGGTTTTCCAAGTGTTTTTCATGTCTCCTTTATGTTTGGAAAATTGATTGTTGTAAGAGTTGTATTTTGCAATTTTGATTATTTTAGTTAATTAACAAAGGTTAACCTAACCCTAACCTAATTTGGTGAGGAATCCTACTGTGGACCTCAATTTATTCTACCCGCTCTGGACCATTTCCGGAATCTCTAGGCTAACCCCTACAACGCTCAGCTTAACCTACTCTACAGTTAGACTGGATATATTAGGGGTGGGTTAATTGGAGACCAATTCATAAAGAGCATTTTTCACACTACTATTTCAAATAGGGCGCCTTTGTTGGACCAAATTCTATCCTTGAAACCTCGAGACAACGTTGTATCTACGTAAAATTGTTAGCTGGGAATGTAGACACTACCGTGTAAACACGCATCATAATTATTCACCAGACATGCAACATTCAAACGGAGGATTTACGTGCAAACATTGCCGTGTTTTATGATCTGGGTTTCATTAGATAAATTTAGTTTTTGAAAAAAAAAAATTAATGTCATTTAGATTTTAGATCACATTTGAAGACATGAAACCACTTTGACCGATCGAAGTTATCCAAGTCATAAACGATCTAAAACTATATTTTATAATAAAATTTTGCAAGTTATTAATTTAAAGTCAGCTAATTAACCTTAAATATTTACAGAGCTACCAAAGTAGTCTACATAACTTGAGTTAAAATATACATTATATATACAATCTACGTACTGTATCTTTCATTCATGAAAGCGTCCAATTTTTTTAAAAATTAACTAGAGAGCTACAATTTATCATTTTGTATGGCAAGTCATTCTAAATATCTACTACTCTATGATTAAAGTATTCTTGTAGATCCAGTCTACAAGTCTGTTTTCTAATTTCCTTATTGCGCCCTTGTGTTCTTCCATCAGACTAATAGGAAAAATTTACATCCAAAATGTTCAAACCTGTAAACATTTTGAACATCTGTATCATCTCTCTCCTCAAACAAAGTCTCTCAAAACTAAACATGCTCAATTCCTTTAATCTTTCACTCTATTCTAAACTTCTTAAACTAGAGATAAACTTAGTTGCCCAACTCTGCACACCTTCAACCATATCGACACCTTGCCTATGCTGAACGGGTTCAAGCTTGAATGGAATATTCTAAGTGAGACCAAATGTAAGCATTTTATACAACCAAAACATATTTATTGTGGATCATGCATAACCCATAGCCACTTAACTTGACATATAATACGCACACTTAACTTAATACAAAAATAAGGTCAGCATAGCCACTTAAATCTAATATACAAATACTGTACAATCTTATCATACACTTAACTTAATATGCAAATATAATCTTTGCTACATTACAAGGATCACCTGAAGATCAGGGCCCCCAGCCTTCTCTAGTTAGCCTTATAAGGCTAACTAACCAAAATATCACGACCTAACGTAACCAATTGTTAGGTCAACTGTATGCCCTTGACGATTGGTTAGGTTAGGTCGTGATATTTTCGTTAGTTAGCCTTAAAGCTAACTAAAGAAGGCTGGGGGCCTGATCTTCAGATGATCCCATTACAATTATAGTTTACAGATAACTTCCCTACTTTTTCAACAAACATTCCTCTTAATAAGCAACATTTTATTTGCCTTAGATCACTACTGTGATTGACATTTTGCACAATTCTATAAAATACTGTAGTCATGATTTGGATAACCTCGACAGTCGACAGGCCCGAGTGGCTTCATGTTTTCCAAATGAAATGTAATGTAATGTAACTAGAGGTGGAAAGCAGTGGCGTAACTATGCCGACGCAGCCGATGCAGTGGCATTGGGGCCCGTGCCTGAAAGGGGCCCGATTCGATTAAATCAACTCAGTTTCTTTGTAGGTGGCGAACAAAATATTTGAACAAGAAAGGCGAACAAAAAAATTTGAAATTGAGCGGCTGTTATTAACGTAAAGATAGTTGCCTGAAAACCTACTTACAGAATTCAATGGATCAAGAACAGTTGTCAAAACTAACCCTCTTAAGTATAGAAGCGAAAATGGCAGACCACTTTCATGTTTCAAAACTTATTGATGATTTTGCAACTATGAAATTTCGGAGGAAGAAATTTTAAGCATTTTTGATCAATCTAATTTATATCTGTTTAAGTAAGGTTTTTATTCATTTTAATTTATATCTAGTTTATTATAGATTTATTATTATTCTTTATTACTTGTTTACCCAATGTATATTGTACTTCATCTGTATTATTAAAGAATATCAAGACATCTTGAAATATTTTATTCTCGCTTTATTAATATATATTAACAAAAACAAGTAAAGTATAATATATACTAGGGGCACTCAATATATTTTGCCCCACCCTTTCTTCTTAGCTAAATAATAGGCCATAGGGCTGAAATGTCTTTTGGGCGGCAAGTTTGAACTTTCTGCGCTTCACATAACCGGATTTTTCCAGTTTGAACCTCCCCTCCTTGTATAAAGCCGCTTTTAAACGCCCTTGTATAAAACCGATGGTTAACGCAGTTTCGAAATTTGCGCCTGACAGTGATGTGCGTCGTAAACAGAGAACTGCTATCGAGTTCTTAACCGCAGAGAAGGAAACAGTTGGAAATATTCACAAACGTCTACAAAACGTTTACGGAGATGCTGTTGTTGATCGAATCACAGTTGGACGCTGGTCTAAAATGTGAGAGACCATCGGAGAGAGGGAGAGCCAGCCTCGATGATGAGCCACGCAGCGGTCGTTCGGCATTGGCTGTGACATCTCACATTGTGCAACGTGCTAACAGCATCATTCGATCAAATTGGAGAGTCACATACAAGGAGCTATCACTGGAGCTAGGAAGTGTGAATACGATAATTCAGCAACTGGGATACTCAAAAGTGTGTTCACGGCTTGTTCCTCGCGAACTGACTGAAGGTCACAAAGCTCAAAGAAAAGAAATTGCTTCTGAGTCCTTGGTTCGATACGAGACAGAAGGGATGACTTCCTTTCACGAATTGTGACTGGGGATGAGACTTGGGTACACCACTTTGAACCTGAAACAAAACGCCAATCCATGGAGTGGCATCACGCAGACTCCCCACGCAAGAAAAAGTTCAAAATGACTCCCTTTGCAGGAAAGGTTATGGCCACCATCTTCTGGGACATGAAAGGGGTTATTCTGGTGAACATTATGAAGAAAGGACAAGCAATCAACTCAGAGGCATATATAGGGTGAACCAAATGTAGGTGGACAGTAAATGATAACGTTTATTTTGAGAATACATATTTAATTTTTTTGTATACTATAATACAAAATAAAATTTAAATAAATTTAGTTATAATATTTAATATAATATAACACAAACACCATAGTTATAATGAACACCATAGTTATAATATAATATAACACAAACCGTATTCAACCTACTGTCCACCTACTTTTGGTTCACCGTGTATATATATATATATATATATATATATATATATATATATATATATATATATATATATTGCTACCCCACAGAGACGTATAAAGCGAGCTCGAATGGAGAGAAAACTGTAAGACGTCCTTCTTTTGCACAATAACGCAAGACCACACAACAGTTTGCAAACAAGAGAGGCCATCACAAAAATGTGCTTGACTGTGTTACCCCACCCTCCATACAGCCCGGATACGGCACCTTCAGACTTCCATTTGTGTGGGCCAATGAAGGATGCTATTCGTGGAAGTGACGATGAGGTTGTTGAGGAGGTTAAGAGGTGGCTTCAGCGGAACCCAGCGGATTTTTACCAGCAAGGAATAAAGACAAAGCCGTAGAAAAGGATGGAGACTATGTGGAAAAATAAAAACTTGTAAAAAAGGTATGTAACTACTTGTGTACAAAATTTCTGGAACTTACAAGGAAACTTGCAAAGAAAAAAAAGGTGGGCCAAAATATATTGAGTGGCCCTCATATTACCTATTAAATCTAAATTGGGGTAACAGTAAGGGCCCTTAACTATGCTTGCATTGGGGCTGATTTTCTCTAGTTACGCCACTGGTGGAAAGAGTCCCAAAATTTTGGAGTTGGACGAGTACGATTACGAGTACAGTATTTTTTGAGTGGTCGAGTACAAGTATACCTTTCTTGTGCTTGAGTACTAGCACGAGTACGGTTTTTTTAGTGTTCGAGTACGAGTACGCGTTTACCTACCGATTCAGTACCTATTCAGTAATAAAACAAGACATGTTCTTCACTCATGTTTTTCGCTACAAAAGTTGCCACTTAGTTAATAATATTATAAATGTAAAGTATCGCATAAAAATATAGTAAATAAATCTAAAAACATAAACCATATTGAAATTAAAGTTATAAACTGTTCCATGGTACACTGTGAGGGAGTCTAGGACAGATCCTCATATTTGAAATTAGTTTGAGTGTAAGTACGATTACAACGATTTCAGATTACAGTATATCGAGTACGATTACGGCAATTTAAGATTACTTCGAGTACGAGTACAACAAAAACTTGTACTCAAGTTCAACAATACTCTAGTACTGATGTACTGTTTCCACCTTAAACTATAGTGCCACGATCTTTTTCCTGACTAACATTCTCTAACCAGTTTCCTTGCATCTCATAACTAAAGTTTTCATTATTTTTGCCAAAATAGAGGACTTTGCATTTTTTGACAGTGAATTCCATTTGTCATTTCCTAGCACAAGCAACTAATCTGTCAAAATCTTTTTGTAGTTTATAATAATTTTCTATATTTGTAATTGGGCAACTACTTTCTATTTGAAAGTATAAGAACAAAATCATTAACTTACAATAGGTAAATAAATATTTTGCAATTCATCAAGAAATCCACTCATATCAGACCAGAAATACAGTAGATCAAAGCACGTTATACCTCAATTTAGATTATTGTTTTTTTGAAAAATTACCCATTTTCATTGGAATTGAAACTATGGAATGAGTTAAATGCTGATATAAAAAAATATTCTGAATGCAAATTCGCTTAAAACCAAGTTGAAATCTCGATTAATAATGGAATACTAATAAAAATCAAGGATTAAATGTACATTATTGTTTATTCATTTCTCGTGTATAATCTAGATTAAAAGTTACATTACTTGTGACTGTTCATCTAATATCTTTCATGTCTAATATCGATTTCTTTGTACAGTAGTGGTAACATGCCTTTGTTGGTTTACGTCGTCGTCGTTGGGCCTAGGCAAGCTACGGCTTGGGACCGTAGCGCATCTATCCGGTATAGGTTAACCTGGATGATGTAGCCATAAGCACTGCCGCTAGTTAAGTGCCAACCAGTGATTATCTCACTAGCCGTATTGAGTCCGTTAGGCGAAACTGCGACAGTACCAAAGGTGGAAAATATAACCTTGGTTTCTATTATTTATTTGTAAAATGGACATGGTATTAGATTAAAATAATATTTGAATATAAATAATTAACTGACAATTGTGATATATAATTAATTATGTTTACATACAATAAAATAATATAGTATACATAAAATTAGTATTAATGTGGTTCACAATTGAATTATATGGGTAACTAATTTAAAATGAATTTATACTATTCCGAAATTCAAGACGGTAAAATTAACATTTATCTTGAAACTAAAATAAGAGTATTCACTACACACTCCCCCACCAGAGAGGAAGTTCAAAGAGTTCCGAACGACACAGATTTCCCTGGACCTTTTTGGTAGCTACATGTACCTCGCTTAAGGTTGATTCCAAAAACGCAGGCTTAAGACGATCGATAGAAACCTTGTCGACCTTGGAACCGCGCTGGATGAGAAATGATTTGCGCGTACGTCGGAGAACTTCATAGGGCCCGTCATATGGACATTGGAGAGGCCGTTTTGGGACAGGTACACGAACGAAAACGTGGGTGCAAGACTGGAGGGCTGGGGAAACAAAGATGTTCTGTTGGCTAGTCAATCGAGGGGGAACAGGCTGAAGGGACTGCATGTGAGAGGAAAGTGTTTGAGCGAATTCCGTAGGATCACATGACTTATCCCCTGCAGTGAAGTAGCCACCTGGTAGCCGCAGTGTTGTTCCATAGACTAGTTCAGCCGCTGTAGTCTTCAGATCACTCTTAAATGCAGAGCGAATACCAAGCAACACGAGTGGAAGCTTATCCATCCAATGGGAGTCTTCGTGACACATAAGGGATGACTTCAGCTGGCGATGGAAGCGTTCGACGAGGCCGTTAGCTTGCGGATGATACGCACAGGTATGCGCATGTACTGTACCCAACAAGCTGGTAAACTTCTTCCAAAGCGAAGACTCAAATTGGCGACCTTGGTCAGTGATGACTTTTGTCGGCAATCCAAATCTTGATACCCATCCATGAAGAAAGGCTCTTGCAACAGTGTCCGCTTGGATATCAGGAAGTGGGATGGCTTCAGGCCATCTGGAAAAGCGGTCGAGACAGGTGAGCAGATAACGTTGGCCTTGAATCACTGGAAGAGGGCCAACAATGTCTACATGAATTACCTCAAATCGCTGGGATGGGGGCGGAAATGCGTCAAAGGGGGACCTGGTGTGCCTTTGGACTTTGGCACGCTGGCAGGCAAGGCACGTTTTGGTCCAATGTTTGACATCCTTCCGCATCGAGGGCCAAACAAAGCGAGAGGTAACCAGGTGTTGCGAAGCACGGATACCAGGATGGGAGGGCTTATGAAGATCCGTGAAGACTGCTTTCTGTGACATGGAGGGACATAAGGGCGAATAGCAGCTGTTGATACGTCGCAATAGAGGGGCACAGACAATCCTGGCATACTCATTTTCTTGAGGGAAAGTGAGTGAGTGGAGTCTTCTCTGAGCAGGTCTTGTAGTTCCGTATCCTTATCTTGATCCTGTGCAATAGCATTCCACAGTGTAGAGCTGAGGGTAACAGAAGTAATCTCTATTCTTGAAAGTGCATCCGCTGGAGTGTTCAAGACACCTTTGATGTGGCGGATATCTGTGGTAAATTGCGAGATATAATCGAGTTGCCTGATGACTCTGGGAGAGTGGTTACAGCTGTTTTTATTGAAGACAGTGACCAAAGGACCAAAGGTTTGTGGTCGGTAAAAACACAAAACTCTCGGCCTTCAAGGAAATGTTGAAAATGCTTCACGTTTAAGTAAATAGCAAGAAGTTCACGTCCGAAAGCACTATAACGCGTTTGGGCTGGCTGCAGCTTTTTCGAGTAAAACGCGATGGGTGCTTGTTGACCGTTAATGGTTTGTTCCAACACCCCACCGATCGCAACATCTGATGCATCGACCGTCAGAGTTAGGGGGGCATCACTGATAGGAAATGACAGAGACAATGCACTATTGATAGCATTTTTGGCATTGTCGAACGCCTGTAAACTATCGCTACACCATACCAATTTCGTTACCTTGCGTTTGTGTGTGATCATAGCGTGTAGAGGAGCAAGAACACTGGCACAGTTTTTAATGAACTTGTGGTAATAATTTACCAAACCTAGAAACCGACGTAACTCACGCTGATTATTTGGCATAGGGTAATTTTTTATCACTTCACACTTGTCCTGAAGGGGGGTAATTCCGTGCTGCGAAATCGTGTGACCAAGAAATTCCAAGGTTGGCTGTGCAAACACACACTTAGATGCATTAATAGTAACACCGTATTGTTCTAAGCGTTGAAAGAGGAGTGAAAGATGTTCCTTATGTTCCTCTTCCGTTGAGCTGGCCACAAGCAAATCATCGATGTAGGCATAAACAAAGTCTAAGCCTCTGGTGACCTCATCTATAAACCTCTGAAAGGTTTGCGCAGCATTCCGTAGCCCGAACGGCATCTTCACAAATTCGAATAACCCAAATGGTGTACAAACTGCAGTCTTGGGAATATCCGAAGGCTCTACGGGAATGTGGTGGAAAGCCTTAACGAGATCTATTTTACTGAAGATAGATTTGCCGTGGAGAAGAGAAGTAAAGTCTTGGACATTTGGTACCGGATATCGGTCCGGGATGGTTGTCGAATTCAAAAACCGGTAATCCCCACATGGTCTCCAGTCTCCTGACTTCTTCTGGACCAGGTGTAGGGGAGAGGACCAACTGCTTTTGGAAGGTCTTATTATCCCAAGATCTATCATAAGCTGGAATTCCGATTTGGCAGCTTTCAGTTTGTCCGGGGCAAGACGTCTGGGTTTTGCAAACACAGGGGGACCTTTTGTTGTAATGTGATGGGTAATGGTGTGCTTAATGGTATCACCCATCTGCATCGGTTGAAGAATTCCTGGATATCGCTGGAAAAGGCACTGGTACATGGAATTAGGGGGAACGAGGGAAAGTGCAGAGTTCGAGGCGTCCGGAAGGGCAACCTGTTTGGCAAGAACAGAAAGCAGTGTGGCCTGGTCGCATAAGCGTCGCTTGTCAAGATCCACCAGGAGTTTGAAATGCTGGAGGAAGTCAGCGCCGATTATGGGATGCTGCACTTGAGCACAGATGAAAATCCACTTGAAGGATCGGTGAAGGCCCAAGTTTAGTTCACGCGACTGAGTACCGTACGTGGGTATGCGTGAACCGTTAGCAGCGTATAGAGGCGGAGATTCCGAGTGCGTATGACCAGATTTTTGAGGGAATACACTGACTGACGCTCCGGTATCGACCAAGAAATTGACACCAGAGTTCCTGTCCTTTATGAATAACAGGTTGGCAGTGCGAGTACTAGACGCCATTAGGACTCGCTGCTGGGGTTTTCCGACGAAAAATTGCAAGGGGAGATGCACTTCCTAGCCTTCTTTCCAAATTTCGAGTGGTAGAAGCAGATCTTCCCGGAACTCGAACGATGCCTCTTCGTAAATCTTGACCGAGAATGGCTTCTTTGCCGTTGATTTTGTAGCAGAGAACAAACGTGGTTGAGTTGTTGACTTAACTCTTTCACTTTCAACTCCAGTTCCGATTGTGTGTTCACGTTGTTGACCGGAGCTGTGTCAATCTCCACTACTTTGTCGGCAGTTTCTGCTAGTTTATCAACTGGAGTAGCAGGATCCATAGTGGCCAAGACACGCTGAGCTGATGGAGGAAGTTTCTGCAAGAACAACTGTCTAAAGATGTCCTTATCGAAGGTTTGTGCGCGTTCGCCTAGAGCGCACTGCATAGCCCTCAGCATTTGAGTGGGCTTACGGTCTCCAAGTTCTTCTTTTGAGATTAACTGATGTAGTTTCTCACGCTCGGAGACAGTGGTGCGGCACAGGATGGCAGACTTCAGATCGTTGTATGGGTCCTCACTCGTGGAAGTAGACACGATGACGTCACGGACTTCAGAGATGATGCTCGCTGGTAGAGAGGACAAAACATGATCGTATTTCGTCCTGCTAGCGTGATCCTTCCCAAGTTGAATTGTGATTCCACTTGGTGGAACCAAATAAATGGATCACCCGGCCAGAAGACGGGGAGCTTTACGCTCAAGTGGGAGATGGCACCAGCGTCGTCAGGCATCTTCTCCTATGCTTGCTGACGTACAAGCAAGACGACAAGTTACCAACGAAGGAGTGGAGGTTGAGACGAGCGCAGGCACAGAGCGCACGGGCAGGGGTGAGGGGCAGAGGGCACGAGCGACATTACAGTCTGGTCCTAGTCGCTCGGGTGAAGGGGGTGATGGGCACGAACGACGTTACAGTCTGGTCCTAGTCGCTCGGGTGAAGGGGGTGATGGGCACGAACGACGTTACAGTCTAATCCTAGTCGTTCGGGTAAAAGGGGTAATCCAGCTCCGGGGTCACCAATTGTTGGTTTACGTCGTCGTCGTTGGCCTAGGCAAGCTACGGCTTGGGACCGTAGCGCATCTATCCGGTATAGGTTAACCTGGATGATGTAGCCATAAGCACTGCCGCTAGTTAAGTGCCAACCAGTGATTATCTCACTAGCCGTATTGAGTCCGTTAGGCGAAACTGCGACAGTACCAAAGGTGGAAAATATAACCCTTGGATTTCTATTCTTTATTTGTAAAATGGACATGGTATTAGATTAAAATAAATATTTGAATATAAATAATTAACTGACAATTGTGATATATAATTAATTATGTTTACATACAATAAAATAATATAGTATACATAAAATTAGTATTAATGTGGTTCACAATTGAATTATAATGGGGTAACTAATTTAAAATGAATTTATACTATTCCGAAATTCAAGACGGTAAAATTAACATTTATCTTGAAACTAAAATAAGAGTATTCACTACACCTTCAATAATGACTATTTATTTTATATCGATAATATTTTAAGATTAATACATACCCTAATTAATACTTATTCATGATTTGTGTATTATTAATAACTATCCGTTTTATTTTTAGTTAAGAGCCCAGTATAGCCTAAAGCTCAAGCGCCAAATTAAATAAAATAAATAGGCCAGCTTCACAATTATTTATGCCATTGTAAAAGCACTATATTCATTTTATAACTAAGTAGTTAAAATTATAACTAACTAGCTAAAATTATAACTAACTAGTATAGTTAAAATTATAACTATCTCAAGGCGGGAATCATTCCTGAAGATTTCAGATTAGCTAATGTCACACCGATATTAAAAAAAGGGGACCGCAAAGCATCTAACACAGAGCTTTCCAAACTTTTAACGTTGGCGACAAACTATTTAAGCATAACAATTTTCACGACACATTAATTAATTTTTGTTATCAAATATCAAATATCAGATAATTTTTCAGTAGGTGGTTTATCTTGTAGCCGATTTTGTTGATAGAAAAATCAAAATTTTCAAAATACAAAAAACATTAATGTGTCGCGACACACCAGTTTGGAAAGCTCTGAATTCTAACAACTGTAGGCCTATTAGTTTAACATCAATTGTGGGTAAACTTTTGGAATCTGTGATCAGGGATCGTATCGTCGATCACTTGGAAAGTAACGACCTGATTAATAATAGTCAACACGAGTTTCGACGCAATTGATCTTTAACTAATCTGTTAGAGTTCTATAACGAAGTAGTTCGCGATTATGATAAACAGAGCGGTTGACATTATTTATTTGTATTTCAAAAAGGCTTTTGACAGTTCCACATAGGAAATTAATTGAGAAGGTTAAAGCACACGGAATACTAGTAAGGTGGTGTTTGGTTAAAGGAATGGCTTCGCGATACGAGACAGAGGGTTGTAGTTGATGGTAGAGAATTGGGGTGGTTAGATATAGGCAGCGGTGTCCCTCAGGGTTCAGTGTTGGGTTAAAAATTATTTGTAGTTTATATTAATGATATAGATATCGGTTTGGTTAGCAGTGTGTCTAAATTCGCCGACAATACTAAATTGGGTGACAAGGCCCTTACCGACGACGATAGAAATAAGCTTCAGAATGACTAATAGGATTAGAGAGTGGTCGGTTAAATGGCAGATTCAATTTAACGTAGACAAATGTAAGGTACTATATATAGATTCTCGCAATAATGAATTCGCGTACACAATGGCCAGCACGCAGTAGCGAATTTAGAGGAAGTAGATTTTGGAGTTCGTGTAGCAAAGGACTTAAAAGTCAAGAAGCAGTGCCTAGAGTCTTGCGCAAAAGCCAATAGAATGTTAGGCTTCATTGCGCGTAATTTCGAATTTACAAGTCTTTAGTTAGGCCCCACCTTGCATACGTCGTACAATTTTGGTGTTCGTATCTGCGCAAAGACGTTGACAGGTTAGAAAGGGTGCAGCGTCGCACTACGAAAATGATTCCGTCACTCCAAAATAAATCTTACGAAGATAGGCTTAGAGCATTAGACTTGCATTCTCTCGAGACTAGGAGATTGAGGGGGAGGGGGAGCCTATAGAGGTATTTAAGATTATTAGCGAATTCGATAATGCAAATTTTAACAATTTATTTATTTTCGATAATAATATTACCCGAAATAACGCTTTAAATTACGCGGTAGGCGCTTTACCAATATCACCAAAAACTTTACGTTCAAACAGTGGCGTAGTGAGGGTTCGTGGCGCTCGGGGTCAAGGGTAGAGAATGGCACCCCCATCTCGAGGGCTGCCCCGAGTTAGGCGCTAAGGCGGCGGGTCCGGAGGCCTTCCCCCGGGAAAACTTTGATTAAGATGAGTCGATTTCATGCACTCTGAGCCCTATTTTCAAGGTAGATTAATAAGATTATCGGTTATTTCAACCTATTTTATTTTACTATATAAATCATCGTTTTCATGAAAATTTGAAAATAGTATACCAAAGTAATGAACAAAAACTTGAAAAATTAAGTTTTGTAGATTCAATTTTGCCTTCATCTTTCGGTTTTATTTTTATCAAGAAAATCTTGGTGTTCACAACATTTGAATTTTTTCTCAAATATATTTCTAATTATATAGTAGGTTTAGGTATACACAGTACACACTAGTCAATGAAATGTAATATATTGTCTTATCTACAATTAGTCTTTCCAATAATGTACTTGTACATCCTCGAACAAAATTGGTTTCAGCTAGTGATATCCTGAGAACAAATGAGTTCGAAACCGGTTGGTGTCTAGTTTTTCATCGCTATTTGTGTGCTCAAATTGTACATATTTCACTCATTCTGTTTGAAGGCTACCCGCCGATATCAGAAACGAAATGAATTTTTGGCATCAAAATTATAATAGTGGTTATTTAAATAGTTCTTATTCACTAACTATGTGAATACATTACAATCTGTCACAACCACAATAGTTTATATAGCACACTTAAGGCAGTGGTTAACTGCTAGGCCGTTGGTTCAATTGGTTAAAGCTTGTGGCAATGCACATCATTTCTATTTTTTTGCCACGATTTTATTTAATACCCTTCTTTTGATACATTTGCTATATTAGCTATGTATTAATTTGTTTCTATATGTACCAGTTTTTATCAATGAACCAAATTTTAAATTTAATTTTTTTTACCAGAAATAAACACTATTATTATTATTAATACCCCCGTCTGTGGTTATGATACATGTCCAAACTTGTCTCCCGGCCGCGGATGTAAAAAACGCAAATGCCATGCTAAAAAAATTGCTCGTTCGGCCGATTTGGCGCCCCCCAAAAACCGGCGCCCAGGGCACGAGCCCCCCTTGCCCGCCTCGCTACGCCACTGCGTTCAAAGTAGTTGAAAATTGGAATAACCTTCCCGCGTCCGTCGTGAATTCTACTAGTGTTATTATCAGTGATGTAGTCAAGACCACCATTGCCGAGACAGAGACCAGAAAAAAAAGGTCTCGAGTCCTAACATCACTGATTAATGTGTTTAAAAATCGGCTGGATAAACATTTTATAAATACAGTACCAACACTGTCCGATTCTCGACTGAATGATATCTACTATCTGCATGCCTACCTTCCTCCTTACCGACTAGCCTTAGAGTGGACTTTAGGGTCTTTGTTCGTCCTTGCTTCTGTAGATCTGCAGATAATAAAGAGTAATGAACCTGACACTGATCTTTGTGGTAACTCTCTTTTCACTTTCTGCCACCCTGATTCATAACCATTTAAAACTGCTCCGTTCTCTCACTTCTCTGTCTTCTAACTATTCCCAAATTTATGAGTGACCCCTGAAATGTCATGAGCTTTTAATTTATACGGAAGTCTTTCATGTGGAACCTTGTCAAATGCCTTACACTAAAAGAGTACTCTAAAAGTACAATGAAAACAATTACAATTTCATTTTGTATGAAAATATCTAAAAACTGTCTGGTTCTACGAATTTTTTCCTCTATGCAAATAATTACACTGGTCAACAACAATTTTGTCACAAGGGTTTTGATGGGTGTTCTAAGTGTACTTTTTCATGCTGAATCTAAATATGAAATCAGATTTTTTCTATCAGGCTTAGTTTACTTGTGACGCTATGTTCATTTTTTCCTCATTTAGCATGATCACAGCTAGTGTCTGTTGCTTCTTGTTAATTTTACACCAGTGTTGTATTCATATAGATGTTTTGTAATGCCGCGGAACTGTCTGAATCATCCTAATTCCTTTTGTTATGTATGTGGTGATCTAACTTTAAAATCCCAGAAACGTAACTTTACACCATCAGTAAAAAAATGCTATGAACTTTATTTCGGATGTAAAGTAGGCGATCAGGACAAGAGTTGGGCCCCTCACATTTGTTGTGTGACATGTGTAAGACTACTTACAGGATGGCTAAACGGTTCACGTCACATGCCATTTGCTATTCCAATGATTTGGAGGGAACCCAAAGATCACACAACAGACTGCTATTTCTGCCTGGTAAATACAAAGGGGATCACTTCAAAAACAAAGAGCCTTATGAAATACCCTAATCTACCGTCTGCAATGAGACCAGTTCCCCACAGTGCTCAACTTCCAGTACCAAATCCTCCTGAACATGTAAGTTTAAGTGATGAGGAATCAAACGTAGCTGTAGCATATCACGAGGAAAAAGATGAAGACATTTCTGATCCAACATTCCAGGCTACCTGTTCCTCCAATGAACCACATTTACTGTCACAAGGAGATCTAAATGACCTAGTTCGTGATTTGAAATTATCTAAGAAGCAGGCTGAACTTTTAGGTTCAAGATTAAAGGGTTGGAATCTACTGCAGTGACACTAAAGTTTGTTTTTTCCGCAGCCGCCATGATGAATTCAAAGAATGGTTCTCCCATGAAGATGGACTTGTGTTTTGTAAAGATGTTAATTCAGTCATGGGGGCTCTTGGTCATGAACATAACGTGGATGAGTGGCGATTGTTCATTGACTCCTCAAAAGTCAGCTTGAAAGCAGTCCTTCTTCACAACGGAAATAAATTTCCTTCTGTACCTATTGCACATGCTGCAAACATGAAAGAGTCAGTCATACGACAACATGAAGTTGCTTTTAGAAAAGTTTCAGTATCAGAAATATAAGTGGAATATCTGTGGAGATCTGAAGGTCATTGCACTTTTGCTAGGGCTGCAGCTAGGTTACGCAAAACCACTACGTTAAGAAGGATTGGCCAAAACGCACCTCACTTGTTCCAGGCAAGAAAAATGTTGTGAATAGTTCACTTGTTGACCCTGAGAAAGTGTACCTTCCTCCTTTGCATATCAAGCTTGGACTTATGAAAAACTTTGTTAAAGCGATGGATAAAGCGCAAACAGGATTCACATACTTGAGAAATAAGTTTCCCCGGATCAGTGATGCCAAGATTAAAGAAGGCATTTTTGTAGGCCCTCAGATCAGAGAATTGTTAAGAGATGAGAGATTTGAAGGAGAGTTGAATGAAGTTGAGAAAGCTGCGTGGCAGAGTTTCAAAAGTGTCTGCACAATTTTTTTGGGAAATCACAAGGCCGAAAACTATCCTGAAATAGTAGGAGATCTTCTTAAGTCTTACCAAGCAATGGGGTGCAATATGTCATAAGGTTCATTTCTTGGACTCTCACTTGGACTTTTTTCCGAAAAACCTGGGTGCGGTAAGCGACGAACATGGTGAGCGTTTTCATCAAGATATTTCTGCCATGGAAAACCGTTACCAAGGCAAATGGAGCCCCAGTATGCTGGCTGAATATTGCTGGACTCTTAAGAGAGACATGCCTGAGGCAAAGCACAGCAGAAAATCAAAACAAGCTACTTTTTAAACTACAGGTATGTCTTTTCGATCATATTTTAATAAGTATGTAACTATATGGGTTTTTAAAAATTAAATTGCATGTCACACAAAAACCAGACCTGATAGAGAAATTTTACAAACTTATTTGGATTCAGCACAGAAAATACTATAAGAATAAGGTATTTTCATTCTTGGGACACGAAACTTTTTTTTTTTTGTTGCCCAGTGTTATTTTTCCCAGTTCTGACGACTGTAAAAACGTGGCGGCAAAAACAGCCTACCGAATAGCTGTAAGATGGTGTCCAGTCTATCCCATAGATATACTCGTAAACAAGCATTGAAATGACTATTATAAGGAGAAAAAGCCGGTTTTTTTTAAAAATTTAAACTTGCTTTCTTCTTTTATTTCAATAATATACATTGTTACTTTGTTATTTTATTAAAATAGTTATTTTTTACTTTAATAGTATACATTGTTACGAGGCTATATTATACCTTTGGTACTTTTGGTTTACTTCCGCCAGAATTGTTCATTCTGACGAAGGTCAAGCTTTTCACTCCACCTTATACCTACAGTTTAACGTGGAATCCGAACCATGCCTCACCAGTCTTAACCACTAGGCCACCCAGGGTATCCATTTATCTACCAACCACTTTTTTTATTGTGTGGAAGGATGAACAGCTGTGTTTTTCTGCCGTCACCGGGTCTCGATCCCGGGGCCGATGGATTCGTAGTCAGTGACGCTAACCACTACACCACCGAGGCGTGGTGTAGTGATATATATATATATATATATATATATATATATATACGCTTTCTTTCTGGCAAAGTCGAAAACCGCACCCATTTCATATGTAATACTGGATCTTTTCCGTTTGGGGGCTAGCAGCGAATTTTAATGAAAATCGATATACTAATGTAGTTTTAGTCACCGATTTCAAAACTAACTTTCTTTTTTTGGAGAAATGAAAAACAAACATGTTAGAGCACTTTAAATAATTAATGTTTTTAACGAAAATATCATGACAACCTAACCAATCGTCAAGGGCGTACAGTTGACCTAACCGGGCATTCAATTGACCTAACCTGGCATTAATTCTTGATTTTTTTTCTGCTACTTTTACAGATCTGCCGGGATCCTTCAAAAAACGTATTCTTCGTAAAGTTGCACTTTTTACCGTTTGACCGACGCTTTTGGCAACGAAAGAACTGGGTATTTTTATCAAAGGAACACACTTTTCCACACTTAGAGCACTTTTTCATAAACAGTAGCAGTTTGTGACTGGCTAAATTTAACACAATCCTCTGTAACTAGTTCAAGCTAGTTAAAACACCCATTAATTATTTAAAGTGCTCTAACATTTTTTTTTTTTTTTTGGAGAAATGAAAAACAAGTTATTTTTGAAGTCAGTGACAAACTATATTACATAGTATACCGATTTTCATTAAAATTCGCTGCTAAACACCCATTAATTATTTAAAGTGCTCTAACATTTTTTTTTTTTTTTGGAGAAATGAAAAACAAGTTATTTTTGAAGTCAGTGACAAACTATATTACATAGTATACCGATTTTCATTAAAATTCGCTGCTAGCACCCAAACGGAAAAGACCCGTAATACTAATTAGGATGAATCTTATGCCAGGGTTAGGCGTACGCTGTCAGGTGGTTGTACAAGATTGGTTAGCAGCTTCTCACGTCATCAATGTGGTCAATCTAGGATCATGAGTGTGGCTTTCAACTTTACCAAAGAACATGTGGCCACAAAACTACATATTTACCTTACATACCTTAAATGACTATCCAGTCTTCGTGTTTTTTATTGAAGCTCATCCAATACGTCAAATAACATCATAAAGCATTTCACTTTATTTTTAATACAAAGAAGGGAAAGCGGTCTAATCTTGGGAAGTGGGGATCAGATGCCCGCCTGCCTCCCACTTGGGTTCACCATTGCAAGGCTTCCAATTTCGTATCAAAATGCATCACTGGTTAAGAAGAGTTCAAAAATGTGGTACACTAAGCAATACACGCAATTTAAAACTGGATTTGACCTTCCTTTCAACGTTTCAATTACAACTTGTAGAGGCAGTTCCTAACCTATTGTAATTTAATCCCGACCTGGTTGGTCCGCTGTATAAAATGTGATCACCAAAATCTGGTGTCCACGAAGCACCATAGGATTGTTTTGAAAGTCATACCGGTATATAATTAGCGTATTAAATTAGCCTCAAATTTCAAAATTTACATTATGCTTTAACTTAAACATAATTTCGTGTTTTAAAAGTATTAAACTTTTGACCATTGTATACAAGATTTTAACTTCTAAATTTTACAGCATGTTTTTAACATCTATATATCATAAATATCGCGCGCGTATTGATAGCTACAAATTGAGCAGTTGTACTGTACTTACAAGCCGACATGGTTTTAAAATTTTAATTCAGCTATAGCACACAACATTGGAGGGAAATGCAAACCGAACAGGAAACTTAAAAATAATTTTCCTAAGTATTACAGTATTGTTAGTTGGTTGGTTAGTTGACTCGTTTTATGTCTTTATTTTGGTTGGTTGGTTGACTCATTTTATGTCCTCATTTTGGTTGGTTGGTTGACTGACTCGTTTTATGTCCTCATTTTGGTTGGTTGGTTGGTTGTTCTGTTTTAATTTTTTCGTTCAAGTGAGACTACTAAGACGGACGATAAGGACACCAACCAGGAAAATAAAATTCCCTTTGGAACTTTGGAAGGAGAACGGGGTCGAGCCAAATACATCGCGTGCAGTGGGTTCGTCACTGTACGCCGCTTCCCATTTCTCAGACTGGTTTGACATAGTCAAGGACTGAATTTGTAGCGTTGGGTTCTTTCGTTTAACGTCCTTCCAGGGGCGGATCCAGAGCACAATTTTAGCCGGGGGCGGTCACCTTCCAGAACCTGAGATTATAATACATTGGCAGGCAACTGGTGTGACAGAATTGCTAACGATTATCACATATTCGTTCTGCCTGTAAAGAATGCAGGAAGGTATCCGTTTTTGGTCAGAGAAGTCAATTCCTTAAAATGACACTAAGCTCCAGTGAGGCATAAAATTAGCGCAACAACATTTACATTACTATTTTATTAAGCATCATCATTAGGGGCAATTAAATAAAAATATACAGTATATTAAATGGCTATATGCAAATGCCCCTATATGCACTCTTTTTGCAAAAGCGATTATTTTTATAGGATACTTCACTCTTAATTTTGTATTGTCTCTTCTTTATGCTTCCAATCTCCTCCTTTCTTTCACTTTCTTTACCTTTGAGGTTTAGAGGCCTCATGGTTTGGGGGTTATCGCCCCATTCTCTCCCCCCCCCCTTAAATCCGCCCCTGCGTCCTTCAGTTACAAAGAGTCATTGAGACGGGGAGCCAGTAGCAGAATCTGCTGGTCAAGAATAATTGCTTTGATCTTCAATTTTTGGCAAACAAGATAATAAACTACAATTAAAGGAGTTAAGTTTTAAACGCGTATTAAGCTTATTTACCATATAAGACAAGTAACAGTCTGTGAGCAATCATTCTTTTAAATTTAACTTCGTCTGATGGTTATTTGTTCACAAATAAGTTAACGGATAACATAGGGCCACTGGGGCTTAGTGAAATTACTCGAATACCTAATCTAATTGCTTAAAAAATCCATTGCCTTGATTGAAATCTATCAACCCAAACAGATCATGTTTTTATCTTTAAACCTTAAACCCTACCAGGGATACTGGTGTAGCCCAGTACCTCGGGTAACTTTTATAATGGGTAGGGATTCAGGGTTAAATAACCCTTAGAAATTTTATGTACTGAAGGAAAATGATCAACAGAATTTTTTTCGGTCATGCTAACCATTCTATAATCTTACTTGGACTTGTTTTTGAATAACTTCAACGAACGAAGTTGATATATTTGCAGTTCTCTCTTTCATTCATGAAACTAACCAAATTCTTTTTAAAGACCACCACAAGGAACGCCAAACATCTACAATTCTATGCCCTGAAAAGTATTTAATTTAGATCCAGCTTATAAGGGTCTCTTTAAAATTTCTGATCAGACTGTAATATGAAAATATTGATTATATTTACAGGGACAGCAGATCATGATCATATGGTCGAATTCTTTCCAGAATCGACCGTTGCTACATATATAAAACTAGAACGTGTTACGTACAAATCTATTCTGTACTTTGTTGTATGAACTGTTCTCGCGGTCACGTCGTCCTACCGCTTCCCGTGAGATAAGCGAAGTTAAGCAACAGTGGTTCTGTCCACTAACTGTATAAGCAACCGTCCTCCGCACTCGGATGATGTAGCAACCCGTCTTGGTTCAGATTCCACGTTAAGGTGTAAATTCGCTTGGTATATAACTTTCCATTGCAGTTAGTACGGAGGAAGATCCTAGAATTAGCAACATAAACAACCTTTGAACGAATTATATTTTATATCCCTCGTCTTTGATTAGTTTTAACGTGAAATTGCGTACTATGATATATCTAATTAATCTCTTATCTAATCATGTATAGTTTGTGTATTGTAGGGCTACGTCGTAGTCATTGTCATAACACACTTCCCGTCGATCAACCAAGTTAAACGCCATTAGTTCTGAGTGGTAGTTGTATAGGGGGACGTCCTCTGCGTCCAGATTATGTAGCGAGCCGTGGTTCGGATCGCAAGTAAAGCTGTAGGTCCTTTCCGTCACATGACCTTTGCTGTTACAAAAGAGGTTAAACAACCCCCAAAATTCTCTCTCTCTCTCTCTCTCTCTCTCTCTCTCTCTCTCTCTCTCTCTCTCTCTCGAAGAATTTACAAAAAGTTGAGGAATATATATATACAGGGTGGTTCAAAAAGGCGTTCCAAAAAATAATTCATTGTCCATTGTTTTCAGGGACACCCTTTTGGATCACCGTGTATATGAATTCTCATTTCACCTCGTAATGAAGTATGTAATTTAAGGTTTGAGCTTGGACTTTTTCCCATTTTATGTTTATCTTTGAATGATTTTTGAATGTTTTGGTAAGCATTGTGAACTTATTTACACAATTAATTCATTTACGCCTTTACCAATTTTTATTTTTAATTAAAAACTTAATATTTTGATATATAATATAATTATAGATAAAGATAAAAGATAATAAAGAGATCATCTTGATTTGCGTGTGTTTAACTCTGAAATACAATTTTGCAGGGAAAATTAAGTTTAGTAACAATTATATTGAAGAGCATATTTTATATATTAACTTTCAAAGCATATATATATATATGGATAGTGTCAAAAGTACCAATAATAATAATAATAATAATAATATATTCTGAAAAGTCTTTTGTATAATCAGAGATAACTCTAATAATTGACTCAGTATGAGACAGTTGTAAGAAGTTAAACGGATCAACCAATTAATCAATACGTGAAATATGGCAACTTTCGATGAATTTTCTCCATTGAAGAAAGGATTTTTTTTCTTAAAAGAATGGAATCTGGCAGAAGAATGGCAACTTGTCGTTGCAGCCGATTTGTTTCCACTGTTTGTTTGCAGTGATCATGGCGCAGTTTTTTTCTTTTTTCTCCCAAGTGCCCTTGTAATGCCAATTGAAATAGCGTGCCGGTTCACCTGCAGGAGAGTTAATGGGATTGAAAGAGACGAAAATAAATACGTCTACCTTCACGTACGAAGCTTTTTTTTTGTACGTGTAAGTATACCTATTCAATATACCAATTTATTTCATCAGTTTTTGTTAAGGAAGTACTCGTATATAATTCTCTTTTGTACGTATAAAAGATGTAAACTCGTAGTTCTATATACAGTTGGATTATACAGGGTGTCCCATAAGTGTGATATCATAGGAAAATTTATTTTAAGTTAAATTTACAAAAGTAATACTTTAGAACTAAAACAAATATTCAAATTGGTGTCTTGTTTCGGGACATTTTTGTCGCAGGTAGAATAACACTCAATGGCTAATATGGAAGTGAGTTACACTACTGAGGAAAAGGCCTCCGCCATATTAGCCATTGCGCGTTATTCTATCCGCAACAAAAACAAAGGTCCCAAATTTGTAAATAATTTTTCCGAAGAGACCGGACTTATGGGACACCCTGTATATTAGTCGAAAAGTTTTCAATTTAATCTCATGATGTGGACGAATGCTTTTCTTGACAAAATTCCTCAATCATTACAGTTCGCTTATTCCTGAATCATATGTGAAAGAGGTCATGCGAAAGAGGTCATGCATCAACAATTCACTTTAATTATTTAACTTATTTATAGTTTAATGAAGGAAATTCTTAATTAAATTACTCAAATTATTAATTATTATTTTAATCCGTTTTTCTGTCATACTTTCTGACTTAACTACTGGTCGAATTTTTATGAAATTTGGTACGTATAGGTATATTACACCTGTTTGGTTCTATGGAATATGCCCTAACGGGCTTATTCACATAAATTTGGAACATAGGTCAGTGTATCATCTCTAAAAATAATGCTCGTAGGAGCAAAAGTGATAGAAGTCAAAATATTCGGGACTAGTATGTTTCATAGACTGCTCTTGATTTTCCTACGAAATTGCAAACAAGCGCAGTCGATGACCTTGATTTTGTTTCTGCAATCGGTTTTCTTGAGAAATGATAAAGAAAAATGTTATTGGATATTGAATAAATTTATTTACTGAAACGATGCAATACACTCCAACATCTTTTTGAATAAGTCCGAGCTGGTGTGGCGCTTACGCCATACAAATTCACAAAGGTACGAGTCAAGTTAGGTTAGGTTAGGTTAGGTCAGGTTAGGTCAGGTTAGGTTTCTCAAGAAAACCGATTGCAGAAACAAAATCAGGGTCATCGATTGCAATTTCGTAGGAAAATCGAGAGCAGTCCATGAAACATACTAGGTCCAAATATTCTCCTCTAAACCTAACCTCATAATTTCATCTTCAAAAATTGCTATTACTGATAGTATTATCAGTATTAATGATAATTTCTAAAACCGTGAATTTTCAACCTATCATACTGAAATTCGGCACGAATATAGTAATTATAATAGATCAGTGGTTCTCAATCTTTCCTAACCGCAGCACTATAAATAGTACCCAAATTTCTTGTGGCATCCCACCGACTTTAAGCCCCTCTATAAGGAAAGTGAGGTCAACCCAACTTAATAGAAAAATGAAAAAATTATATATATATACAGCGACGGAGACGCCTTCAGATACTTTCGCAATTTCCACACAACCACAACCAAGCTGACGTCACATTGCGAGCCACACTCAAGGCATTTGCCTCTACCCTAAACATCTCACCTCTCTCCTCGAAGGACCAGTGACACGTTAGATCTCATCATGTAAACGATGTTGTACGGGCCCCCATTGGTCTGGTGTCATTCACCTAACTTTATATAAAGACTAATCATTACCTCGCGCGTTATTATAATATTGAAGTCATTATTCAAATTCACATTTATACATTTCGACTGAACTTTCATTCAAACAACTACAACCTTATTTGTTTCACTTAAATCTCATTTATTTTGTTTAATAAAAGAAGAAAACTCCCTCTATTAATTTCCTTAATTAATAACACTATTTGGTCTGAAGAGACCTGCTGACCCCAGCCTCAAGCATTCAATAATAATGAACTTAACCTAATTAACATTACTAGCTAAAGTGCCCATTTAGCTAGATCTGCGGTGCTGGGGCCTTCGGACCCCTAATTATTGGGGAGGTCAATTGTTAAGCTTCACAAAAGTTCCTCGTGAACTTAAATTAATATTAAGCTTTCACTGCCTTAATAATTTCTTTTCAAAATCTTCAATATCCGATTTCAGCTTTTGAAGTCACTAGCAAAAGTGGGCCCTACGGGCCTGTTTAGCTAGACCTGCGGTGCTGGGCCTTCGTCTTCAATATTTGGGGGTGCTGCATGCTCCCCAATTACTGGGGAGTCAATTTTTCGGTCAATAAAACTATAGAAAAGAACGCAGCCATGAAAATCTTAAGCTTCACAAATCTTGATACAATGAGTTCGGATGTGAAGCTTAAGATTTTCATTGCTGCGTTCTTTTCTATAATTTTATTAACCGAATAATTGAACCCTCAGTTATTGGGGGATCATTTATTCGGTCAATAAAACTATAGAAAAGAACGCAACAATGAAAATCTTAAGCTTCACATCCAAACCCATCGTATAAGCAATGAAAATCTTAACGCGTTAGAGTAAAAAGTTGAAACAAAGCAAATCGCATTTATTTCTATGTTCAAAATCGCTTAATAGTAAATACATGGTGTCGGACAGACGGACGGACAGGACTCCCTTTTTACAGTATAGATCATCATTATTATAGTGCCAACGAGGCACTAAAAAATTGGAGACCCCATATATGTACGAGGAAAAACGTACTAAGTTGACTCGAAAAATTAGATATTTACATACTATAACCACGCTGCGTAATTTTTCTTTCATATTTGTCGGAATATTATCTAGGTTTATTGAAATCCTTCGTCCCACGCCACTCCTGTGACCTTTCCGCGGCACTCGGATCAGGAACTATTGACCTGGATGGTAACAGAGCTGAACAATTAAGGTGCTGCATATCCCAAACGTCTCTCGATCAAAATATATATATATATATACGTATATAATAGCACCTCCCAAATTCTATATTCTATAAGCCCTTCCAGACAAGTGTAACTACAAAAACTAACCTTTTCTTCTTTATGGCGACAGTAATAAGATGAAAAAACCCAACCCAACCCAATCATTAATGATTAATAATTTTTTAAGCTTTTTAGGAATTTCAGATTTCTAGGCGAACCTTTTTCCCAAACTATATATGGTATATTAATTAACGTATAAATATACAGTGGTTTCACGAAATTTCGAAATAATGGAGCGGTTGCACCGTCTGGAACTCGTAAGAAATTCAATCCTCGTGACTATCGGATCTGGTCGCCTTCAAAATTTTCACAACCTTCAAAAAGACTAAAATAAGCCCTAAATACTGTAACTAATGCAGCCTAATATTCATTCAATATAAGATACAGTAATACATTTGTAACCATCATTTTACATAAATAACTTTTGTAAATTGTAGGAAGCATAATATGTACTGTGTACGATACTGTACCGAACTGTATGTTTGAATACGGACCAAACTTCTGGAATGCTGTTGACAGTACAATGATGTATCAGATAAAAAAAGCTTTTATCATAAAATAAATATGTACACACTAAATTAAAACAATGCAATGTTATATAATGTTAATTTACAATCAACATACCTCAGAGTTCTTGATGACTTTGAGATGACATATGAAGACTGAACTGGCTTCTCTGTGTGGATTTCGTACGGATCAGCCGAATGCAGACGTACGATTAGCAATCCCCCCCCCCTGCCCCTGACAATTACCTCTGGGAATCGCTTAAACCATGTGGATGCAACACCATCATAGATCTGATCCCACCCATTTAAAATAACATACGTCATAAACACCATATTAAAGCATTTGCTTTTACGAGAAACAATTCCCAAGGTCATACAATAAGAACATTAAACTTAATTCATAAACACGGAAAATTACCTAAAATTAACATTATGAAACTTACTTAAATTAAAACAAAAATCGGATTGAAATTTTAAAACTTCAAAATTTCGATCGATCATAGTTTCGAAATTTCGTGAACGTACTGTACTCCTCAGGGTTGACATTCGGAGTTATTTTTATACCTGCACTTATACAGCCATTTAAATTTTATTTCCATGCCATTATACCTACATACATCTTCTATACACCTATTTGAAAAGAATTTCACACATATACATACCAAAATGTTCATACCTGCGCATACACCTATATACCATCCCTGATGTACTTTATGGGACAAGGGAAAATATTTTGATATCATTTTCTGAAGTAAAGAGGTTAATTAAAGAGTTAAAGACTGGTTCTGCGTCAGGGGTAGATGACTTATCGAATGAGCACTTAAAATATGCAAATGACGTAGTATGTCTGCATATATCATTGCTCCTATCAGCCATGCTTGCTCATAGCTATATCCCTGCAGAGTTCATGAGGGTATATATCTTGCCCCTGGTAAAAAATAAGTACGGAGACATTCTGTCCAGCAATAATTACAGGCCTATTGCTGTCGCTTCCTGCTTCTCGAAACTACTAGAAAAACTCTTGTTACTCCGATTAAATGATTTCCTATGGACATCCCCGAATCAGTTTGGCTTTAAAAGGTCCCACTCAACTGACCTCTGTATCTATGTACTTAAAGAAACAATATCTAAATACATTGACAGTAATTCAACCATTTATAGCTGTTTCCTTGATATAAGTAAGGCATATGATAGGGTGAACCACAATATTTTATTTGCAAAACTAGAAGACAGGAAGGTTCCCATGTACATATTAAATTTATTGGAATTTTGGTATTCCCACCAATCTTTCACTGTTAGGTGGGGCAATGTACTATCCGAGTGTTTTGGCTCCTCTTGCGGGGTGAGACAAGGCTCCTTGCTCTCCCCTATGCTGTTTAATGTGTATATTGACGGATTAATTGCTTCACTTAATGAGGCAACAGTAGGATTAGGGATTGTTTCCCGGGATCCCGGTTGATTTTATGTGCGGGATATATCCCGGGATTTTTTCGTTCATCCCGGGATATCCCGGTGCTAATTACTTACATAATAATTAGTATATATAGTATGAATACCCTGTTTACACGATCATACATGTTGTATCATGATCATACAGTAATCGCAAGTGTCGTCACACACCCTTAGTGTGCGGCCACACTGGCGGCGTGCGCGCGTCTTACGTCACAGCGTGAAGACGCCAGTGTGGCCATACGAAAAAACAGTTAACATAATCAAAATAATGAATGCTCTCGAGTCTATACCACCAACTAGTGTCGAAGCGGAAAGAGCTTTTTCAGCTGCAGGACTGTTTATAACTAAACTTAGAACTCGGCTGAGTGATAAGAGTGTGAATTGTCTATGTTTTCTACGTTCGTATTATAAGTCAAATTAGTTCTTTTAAATGCGCTATGTTTTGCATTTTCATATGTTTAGTTGTTTTTGTGTTTTTACGAGCATGCTTATTCTTTACAAGGATATTATTCTTTACAAGTGTTGATTTTCTTACAAATAGCTGTCTTGTTGCACTCAACTGTCTTTTAAGCTAGTTATTTCACACTCATAGTTACCTAATGGAATATGTTTAAATAAATAAATGATGAAATCTTTATAATTTTTATATTAATTCCTTTTTAAAAGTATAAAAAATTTAAATACATATAAAATAAAAATCCCGGGAAATCCCGGGATCCCGGGACGAAGACAGATTTTATCCCGGAATCCCGGGATAAACAAAATGACTCAAAACGACAATCCCTAAGTAGGATGTTGTATAGATAACACAAGGATAAATAACTTAGTTTATGCCGATGATATGGTGTTAATAAGTCCCTCTGTTAAAGGTCTGGATCGGCTACTAAATGTCTGCGAAGTGTATTCGCAGAAACATGATATTCTTTTTAATGTTACAAAAACTAAGGTTATGCAATTTCATCCTAAAAGCTGTAATCAGCCAGCTGATATAAGGTTTAAAATGAATGGTGAAGTAATTGAGGAAGTACAAGAGTTTAAGTATTTGGGTCAAACTATTACCAGCTCCTTGAGTGATGACTCGGATATAAGAAAACAATCTCGAAACCTGTGTGCTAAAGCGAATATGACCATAAGGAACTTTCGTTTCTGTACAAGTGAAGCTAAAGACACACTCTTTCGTACTTTCTGCAGTAATATATACGGTCAGCAACTCTGGGTGAATTATAAAACAGGTTCTGGCAGAACCCTAAATTTGCTGTACAACAGGTCTTTTAGACTCTTACATAAATTACCCCCGAGATGCTCAGCTTCGCAAATGTTTGCTACCCGCAATGTCCCGAGCTTCCCGGAGGTAACAAGACGTGCTCAACACAGTCTAATGCAAAGAATTAAAAAATCAACCAACCCGATCATCCAAGCTATCCATGAGTCCTGCCATTTATCCTCTAAGCTATGGAATTCTTGGTATGAAAACGTCTGTCTGTAGCTCCACTTAACTTCGACAGTGCAGTATTATTTCTAATCAATTGTATATATTTCTATTCTTAGTATATGAACTGTCATTGTATTAATATTTGTCATATGGACTATAGTCTGCCAATAAACCTTTTCATTTTCATTTCATATAAAACTTTTGCCGTAACGATGGTGACGATAAAAATTCTGTAAAGTTCGCTTCGACCTTTGAAAGACTCGTAAGCAGTTATAAATAAGCAAATAAATGCTATCTTTTGCTGTTTAGATAATACAAACGGAAGCTCGCTATCGCCCTCCGGATTTTTTTTTCACTACTTCATTTTTTTTTATTGGTTGTCGATTTAAAATTATATTATATGAAGCCATCATAGGAAGAAGTGGCTAAGCGACAAAAGTATGGCATATCACAGCTATCTTATATATATGGCATATCACTGGATGGTACAATTACAAGCACCGTCGTTTAAATATACATCAATTTTTTATGATCCACAAATAAGAAGACAGTATTATGATGGAATGCTTTTTCCCCTCTAACATATCGGAAAATGGTTCACTTGGAATCTAACTTTATCGTTTATTTTTTGTCATCTATTATATATTTTCGCCTGTCTGTTTGTTTGTTTGTCTGTCCTTTATGCAAACGCAAACCGTTTGACCTAGAGCTACCAAATTTGGCACGGGAACCTCTTATGGGATGAAGAATGTCAACACAGAGTCGGTCAGCCTGTCTGTTTGTGCGAATAGTTACAGGAAGTTAATGTGGCAATGTTTTTTTGCAGTTTTTGAAAATTCCAACAACTTTACCATGCCACCAAAGAAACGGGCAAGTTTGGGCAGATCTACATCAGCAGCCAGAAAAAATAAAGAAGCCCGGAAGCAGGAAAGCTCACAAGAAAGACAATCACGCCTTGAAGTTGACCGTGAACGACATGCAACAGCCAGAGCAAGAGAAAACCTCCAAGAAAGACAATCACGTCTTGAAGCTGTCCGAGAAAGTGTAGCAGCTACCAGAGCAAGAGAAACACCACCCCAAGAAAGACAATCACGCCTTGAAGCTGACCGTGAACGACATGCAACAGCAATGTGAAATTTATCCCGGGCAACGCCGGGTACCTCAGCTAGTACTTTATAAAATAATCTAATTACAAAAATTGTAATGAATCGTAACTGCAAATCGATGAAAGAATGGAGCTTAATATCCCAATTAAATTGTGAGTCCTTTCGGGCTATCCAATCAATCACAAATGTAAAGAGAAAAATACTTTTTTTCACTTTTTCATGTATTTTTTTTATTATATTATATGAGGTCCTCATAGGAAGAAGTGACTACTTCATTTTTTTTATTGGTTGTAGATTTAAAATTATATTATATGAAGCCCTCATAGGAAGAAATAGTAGGATGGGCGCAAAATGTATGAGTGCAATTGCATTGCAATGTTGCAATAGTGCCAACCCCACCCCCCTTTGTTGACAACCCAAAAATGGAGTTGCAAGGGGTATGCAACTTGGAGTTATCCCCCAAGCTGAACCCCCCAAATGGGCATACCTAATCTAAGGGAGCCTCTTTGGGGGAGAAGGTGGGACGGCCTCACCCCCCAAAGGGGCAGAAGAGAGGGAACCTCTTTGGGGGAGAAGGTGGGAAGGTCTCACCCCCCAAAGGGGCAGCAAGAGAAAGAGAGAGGGGAAGGTGGAGAGACCCAGAGGAGGGAACCCAGAGAAAGGGTGTTCGCTTGGCTGCCAGCCAAGCTCATATGACTCCTTCATCCGTCCGCCGCTCTTATAGGCCCCTAATCAGCCAGTTGGCTGAGTTGCCAGATAGCGCCATGTATTTAATTACTCCCTATATTCAGCCATTTGGCTGCTGAGTTGCCAGATATTGTCATGTATTTATTTATTCCTTATATTAATGTTGGCTGCTGAGTTGCCAGATAGCGCCATGTATTTAATTATTCCTTATATTATTCAGCCATTTGGCTGCTGAGTTGCTAGATAGCATTTTAATTGTTCAGGTATACATTATTAGGGAGAGTTGCTAAATACCACCATATATTTTAATTTTTATTATGGGGAGTTGCTAAATACCATTTATTTTAATTTATATGAGGATAGTTGTCAGGTACCACCATATATTTTTATTTATATGAGGATAGCTGTCAGGTACCACCATTTATTTTTATTTTTTATTTATATTATGGATATATTCGTGTTCAAGGAATAAATAAAACACCAATACAACGTTCTGTTTATGAATTAATGGACATACAATGGGGCATATATATGTAATCAAATAATAGAACGGAAAATATATAATCATACAAAGTATAGTATTAACAAAATATTAGTACAGGAAAAAATATATTTATATATTAATTATATATAATCATACAAAACATAGTATGGTCGACATATTAGTACAGGAAAAATATACATATATATTAAATTATATTCAAAATATACAAAACGTGTAATCATATTATTACAGGAAATATATATATATATATATATATATATATATATATATATATATATATTGTCTTTACGTTTTACGGTGCAAAACGGTAAATTCGCATATTATAGTCTATATCCACATCGGCATTACTTTGTACGATGTGGTAAAACCGTCCAAGCATCACTTCACCGTTTAACTGATGCGGCGGTCTATACTCAATATAAATGGCTTTCATATCGTTCAATACTATTTTTGTACTCACTTTACACTCGGCGAGAAAGTTGTCTTTAAGCACAGCTAGAACACAATCAAAAGCACGCACAAAAACGTCATCGTTAACTATAACATTAAATACAAGTTTATAATCATGCCTTTCCAATCGGGGATTTTTTCTTAACGTCCCGAACTTTTCAATCGTGAACTCTTCTTCACTCGACATAGCGGGATTGGAAATATTCTACCAAATCGTAACGACATCTATCCAATATATAGAGGTACAGCTCCTCAGAATGAACAGTGTAGGCGAGCTCAGCTCTGTACCTCTCAAGTGCTTTGTACCAAAGCACAGGATATTTCGATGAATCTAAACCGTTTAAATATGCATCCAGATCTACACCGTTCTCCCCCTGTTCATTCCTACATTCAACAAATCCGTCGAACAGAGCGATGTAAGCGTATTCAAGTACCGTGTCAAAATAAATCATGTCTGTAATACGCGCGTCTAATATAGGCTTCAGCTTACGGAAGCCGATGATCTCAAACATTCTGTCGAGGATGAAGCGGCTTCGTGTAGGGACAAGAACGTCATTATCAGCTGTGTTCTTCCACATCAGTCGTATATCAATGCATGGTTGTGCGTTATTTACACTCAATATACAAACAATGGTATATGAGGAGGCGTCACTAATCATATCTCTTATTGTATCTACGTCAGATGGTATTTTATAACGGTCCTCAGCCCACCTCTCAACTACCACGAAGATTTTATGCATTTCCTCGACTTAAATAAATAACGTTGCGTTTGCTCGCATGCCTACAGATCGTTTCAAGCACACAGTTAATGGTGCCGGTTTCTCGCCTGAACACACGCAACGACTTCGTCACGGAGACGTCGTACGAAGCGTTGAGACTGCTTCTCAAAGGGAGTTCCATCGTATTTGCACGTTCACACGGATCGAGATGACTATGACACAACCACTCGGCGCAAGCTCTGAGATGACTATGAGCCACAGGAGGCAGGCGGGTAGGATCGGTTCGACGGGCGGGGTGAATCACCCTGATGAAACGTGAATGGGTTTGTTCGAACTCGTATGCTCCGTGAGGAGTGAGTCACACCATAATCTAATGAAACGTGTACGGCGCTGACCCAGCATGAATCGTTGTATCCCATTATATTGAGTAGGTGTCTTGAGAAATTTTCCGATACAAGAATTAATTTCGGTTTTAATGTTTTATCACTACTACTTCCCCGAATTCGCACCAGACATTTTCCTTCAGGGTAATTTTCACGAACTAAACACATTTTTTAAATGTTTTATCACTCCTAAACATCTTCATAAACCGGGGCGCTATTAGAGAGAAACATATGTTCATATTTATCCTTTTTGTTTAACAGGCGATACTCATCTCTAAAATCTGTTAAAAACTCACACAGCCCATTAGCCACAACCTCACTACAAACCTTATCATGATATATATTAATGTAGTAGTAAAAATACTTAAGATTGTCCATGATGACAAGATTTACATTTTCAGCAGTAGGGTACGAGTAATCGGTGTGGTGTAACATGATATAATACCGCTTATCCCACCACTCATCCACAACACTCACTACCCATAACTGTTGTTTATCTTCTGATCGTGTTGCTTCTTCTACCACGCGGTGCACGTGAGCCTTTATAAAGCTTAGTTCTATAACATACTTCAGTACATCGTCTGTACTGCGAAATCCTACAACCCCCTCGCCAGAATATCCGTAGAGTATTTGAATAGCCTGACCCTTCGCACGATTCAATGCAGCCTTAAAAGATGCAAAGGAGGCGGGTATAGGAAGTTTTTCAGTATCCACTACATCTACGCACTTGGCAGAATAGAATACCATTTCATAAATGTTGAACACGCGATATTAAAGGGGGCCATTACTATTTTCTTCTATGCGAGAGAATACACGTCTGAGCTCAAGGGTATACAGAGGTCAACTGAGTACGGAAGGGTAGATGCCAGCTCAGGTTGCGGCGTGATTCACGTCGCCGTTCTTACAGTGGGCGGAGCTTAACTTTTTACTGTACACACGCCACACGCAAAGTGAAACGCTAGTTGAAACATGATTTATTTAATAAACGAAATAATCAAGATGTATATATTTACAAATTCGTGTAATAATTAAGTTAGCAATAGACATATCAAAGATTATGGTATCCAAAGGGTACGGTGTCATAGATACCAGGCACTTGGTAGCGCTTCCTATAGGTGTTACGGCGCACCTTTGTGCCCGTAAGTTCCTTCACGCCCCCCAGCCTCCAGACATGTGCTATATTTACAGCAATATAACAACACCAGTTTGTTGGGGGTACCCAGGCACGCCTGCTACGCATAGCCCACATCCACAACCATAGAGGAAGGAGCTTGAGTATTACATATGACATACCCCATTATGTGAATGTCGCCTCCGTATTCTTGACTGCACTCTTGTCTTGTCCTATTTGTGCTATTTGTGCTAGTGTCCGTCGTTACCCTTATGCTCTGTGTTGTCTTTACACTCTTTGTCTCCTGTGTATGTATATATATATATATATATATATATATATATATATATTATGCAGGAAGGATGGGCCAAGGGTAAAACCCGCAAAAGCGCTTCTCCCATAGAAGAAGAGAGTTAAAATCAGGGTCCGGGGTTTTTGAGATGCCTAGACACTCTGCGTTTGAAGGATGGGGGGTCATGGACAGGAGGAAAGACGGATTGATGAAGATTGTTCCAGAGTTCTCCTCAAATTTTATCTTTCTGGGGGTATAAACGCATGCCCCAACTCGTAGAAAAAACTATTGGCGTTGCCTTTTTTTGACATAGGACTAAAAGTTGAGTAATGAAGCACTTGTATATGTGTATACTTGCATTATACACATTTAAAACCTAATTTTTGTTGTTATGAATTATAAAACTTCTGGAGTTTTTAAATGGAAAACTTAACTCAAATATAGGTGTCGTCTGGCCAGAGATTGCAACAAAACTTTCTTTCTGTGTGTGTGTGTGTGTGTGTGAGAGAGAGAAGACGATATAAAAGATGAAATGGAAATGAAATTGTGATCCCATGACAGGTTTCAGATTTGTTTACGACTTTTAGTGATATAGGGTAGCCTCATCTCGAGTCTTGTTTATTTAAATGGTCAATAGAAATAATTTTTAAGGTTAGGTATGCCCCTTTGGGGGGTGAAGGTATATATATACATATATATATACTCAGATGGATTTTGAGAGGTTGGCGGTTGGGAGGGAGGGGGGGGGGTAATCGTATGCTGTTATATTCGAGTTCCTGGCAAATTTTTCCGTCCGTTTTTTTACAAAACCGTTTTGCCGTCATAACGTGTATTTCAAGGATATTGATTTGAAGTGTTTAGCAGTAAAGATGCATGGGGTCTGAAAGTGTTTTAATGGCACTGAAATTAGAAATAAATTTATTTGGTGCGAAATTATTAAACAAGGATGTTGAATTGAAATGTTTTACAGTGAGGTTACATGAAGATTGGACTTGAAAGTGTTTTATCCGTACACGATTTTTAGATGAACTTTTTCCGTGGGGGAGGGATTACACGCTTTTTAGATGAACTTTTTTCCGTGGGGGAGGGTTTACACAATTTTTAGATGAACTTCTTTCCGTGGGGGAGGGTTTACACGCTTTTTAGATGCGAAATTTGAGACACAAAATAAGATAACAGTAAACAGCGCAAAGATAATAACGGGACAGATATTGAGTGAGATTTGACCAGAAAGGGTGTACAGAGATCAGCTGAAATACCCATGGGTATACATTTGTTTCCCCATGTCAGAAATTTGCCTTTGTTTATTTAAAATTTTAATTATATATATATATATATATATATATATATACTGAAATATTCCGTAGGTAGCAGTGAATAAAAATATTTCTCAAAACACATTTATTGGCAGCGATTACGATCTAGAATGCTGGGCGGGTCGACCCCGGTCCTGATTAATGCTGTCGCGCGCATTACTCCTCAACAACTAAAATTTCTCATTTATTTATTTTACATTGAAAATTTTAATTTACAATAAACATGATATATTTTATACTTATAATTTATTTTATGCTGACCGTAATGTGGGGAGGGGGATTTAAAATAAATAGGTCAATAAAAGTAAATTGTCTTTTTTTTTGTAAATTTCTAAACTTATAGATTTCTAGATAGATATATGTTTCGTTATTATTATTATTATGCTGAGATAAAAATATTGTGAATGTAATTCGTTTAAACCATATATAATGGGGTTAAAGTTTCGCGTTTTATTGCAAAAATAACACAGGATAGAATTAAAACAAATATTCTTAAATACGTTTCAGTTTTGTATTTGATATGAAAATTTTGTTTGCCAAGCATGCTTTTACTTTTATTTTCAGTAATTAAAGTTTTTAAGGCATTAGTTTATGAAGTATAAAAAGTTTTGATCGAAGTTAGGAAGTAATTCGCACCTGTGCAAACAATGGACATAGGTAGAAAATAAAATTTTATATTTGTACTTCTAAAATATAAAATTTATGCAATGTGTTCTCTTTTAAAGCATATATATATATATATATATATATATATGTAAAATCTTTTTTCTGATCATTAGGCCGAGGCTATCGTTACCAACCCATGACTATCACCATGGTCGCCCTTAACAAATAAACTAATAAAAAATATTAATAACTTAGGAGCTCACCCCATTAACACCGCGTATCCGATATGAGGGCTACAATTTTTGTGGTGGTTGTGCTAGTATGACGATTGTTGGTTATGCTTGTGTGTGTGTGTACGAATTGTTCATTTATTTATTATATATATTTTTTTTTCCTTTATTTCCGCACGAATTGTGAAATATATTTTCCTGTACTAATATTTTGTTAATACTATGCTTTGTATGATTATATATTTTCCGCTCTATTATTTGATCATATATATATATGCCCCATTGTATATCCATTAATTCATGTAAATAAACAGAATGATGTATTGGTGTTTTATTTATCCCTTTCACAGAATTATATCACTTGTTTGGTTTCGGATTTCAGAATAATTAATTAATTGCTATTTCTCAAATCGGTCTTCTAAACCAACTGGAATATATGGAATAATTTAATCATTCCGTCGTATGTATAGGAGTGTGTATTTAAATTCTATTTATTTATTTAATAAACATAATGAAGTAACGGTATTTTATTTATTTCAGATTAAATGTATTTCTTTTAATGTTAAAATAATTAGTCCTCAATAACCTTAAGGAGAAAATTCAGCTGCTTTGGTAAATCGTGTGAATTAAAATAAATGGTGGTACCTGACAACTATCCTCATATAAATAAAAATTAAAATAAATGGTGGTATTTAGCAACTCTCCATGATATAAATAAAAACTAAAATAAATGGTGGTATTTAGCAATTCTCCCTAATAGGGAATACCTGAACAATTAAAATAAAAAATGCTATCTGACAACTCAGCAGCCAAATGGCTGAATAATATATGGAATAAATTAAATACATGGCGATATCTGGTAACTCAGCATTCTAAGCCAACATTAATATATGGAATAATTAAATACATGGCGATATCTGGCAACTCAGCAGCCAAATGGCTGAATATAAGGAATAATTAAATACATGGCGTTATCTGGACACTCAGCCAACTGGCTGATTAGGGGCCTATAAGAGAGCGGCGGGCGGATGAAGGAGTCATATGAGCTTGGCTGGCAGCCAAGCGCACACCCTTTCTCTGGGTTCCCTCCTCTGGGTCTCTCCACCTTCCTCTCTCTCTTTCTCTTTCTGCCCCTTTGGGGGGTGAGGCCTTCCCACCTTCTCCCCCAAAGAGGCTCCCTTAGGTTAGGTATGCCCCTTTGGGGGGGTGAGGCCGTCCCACCTTCTCCCCCAAAGAGGCTCCCTTAGGTTAGGTATGCCCCTTTGGAGGTTCATCTTAGGGGATAACTCCAAGTTGCATACCCCTTGCAACCCCATTTTGGGGTTGTCAACAAATGGGGGTGGGGTTGGCACTCTTGCAACATTATGCAACATTGCAATGCAATTACACTCATACATTTTTCGCCCATACTACTGAAGTGGCTAAGCTACAAAACTTACAAAAACGCCATTACCCACAATACCCCCACCCCTCTACTCCATTACCCTCCCACCCCCACACACAAAAGTAAAAAAGCCATTACCCCCACCCCTCTCCCCATTACCCCCACTCCCCCAATTACCCCACCCCCTCTCCTCATTATACTGCTACCCGCCCGGAGGGCGGGTAGCAGTATATATATCACAGTATAAATCTGAAGCTCAAGATTTTCACGGCTGCATTCTTTTCTGTAGTTTCATCGCGGTGCTGGGGCCTTCGGACCCAGTAACCGGTGACCTAGGACCGGGAAACTTGACAGAGCACATCGTCAGCTCATGGGCTATCAGTTGGTGGTGGTTGCAGAATTTTCCGATGTGCCGTTTAAGCTGTGCACGGTTCCGAAGAAAGTGGACACACACACACACACACACACACACACACACACACACACACACATTTTAGCTCAATAGTATATTAGATGCAAATCATCTTAAAACACGAAATGGACTAGTTTGGCTCGCCGAATATACAGTGTTTTCCTACCGTCGTAGTACATCCAATGCCCCTCTTGCACTTCGTCCGTCAAACCGATCCGAGCCACGAAGAGTGCCTTTTCAGTCATAATTCTTGCCAGTAATTCATTCAGCTTTTCATCCTGTTTAAAGTTATTTATTTATTTTGGACAAACACGTAGTTTCGTGACCACCTTTTTTTTTTTCAGTGGTTGGCCGACATTTGTTGACGTGGGAAATTAATAACCAACCTAGAATGATCACCTAACCCAGTGTACACTTATCTTGGACGTAACATTCACCCTGATTGGCCCACGTATGAAATGGGAGGAGTTTCCGACTTTTTCGACCATAAAAAATTTGGTAGCCACGAAACTACCTATTAGTCTTATTTTGAATACACTTTAAAATAAAATTAATAAGAAAATTTATTCGCCGTTCTCCAATCGAATTTATTAACTTGGACAGTGAAATAAATGTCTTGTGGCAACATTATTTACACACTGAAGTTGCTTCAATTTTGAACTTTAGAGTTGGCCTAGTTAAAAATTCCGCAAAGAAATAATTATAAATACTGAATAAGATTTTAAATCAAAGTGAATATGTGCTCCAAATGCCACAGTTGGGTGAAGTGTATTTACTTTATCATTTTTACAGTATAACTTTTAAGAACTGTAAACCTCAAACAATAACAATCTCCGTACGGGTTCCATTCCATGCGCCGATAAGTTTAAATTTGTAGGTTGACTACGTAAAGTTAAGTTAGGTTAAAACAAAGCCGATCCGAATCTGACTTTTGAATAACCTCGTACAGTAACATAACAGTAACGTAATTTACTACCTACGTCCATATAGTAACCAGAATGATAGCGTATGAAATGAAACCCGAATCATAGGAGTGAAACTGGTATATAAGAGTACACTGTCTTACAAATTTTATGCCTTAAATATTTCATGAATATAGTCTAATATAAGATATATTTAGACTGAACTTCAATCGTTAAAGTATAACTGTCTATTTTTACTTATCTTTCTTTTTAAAGTATAACTGTCTATTTTTGCCTATTTAAAATGTAACTGTCTATTTCTGGACCGTTTAAAGTATAACTATTTCTGTCTATTTACCACAACAGCGACGACCATCCCGTTCATCATGCCTTTGCACACTTTCTGAGCCTTGTCAGAAGATAGCCTCTCCAAAAAGAGTTTGATGTAATTCGGTCCGAACTTGTAATAACCATCAGCTTCGCCTTTTGAAAAATTTATTATTAATTAAAGTGTCTGTAAAGAGATTCACTCTTAAACCAGTGGTCCGCAACCTCTTACTAACTCGTGGACCCATAGAAGAATATGGATTATTTTTGAGGACCCCTTACCGAAAATAATTTGTATATTCTAATTTCGTGTGAATTAGAATATACCCCTCGTCTTTTGCGGACCCCTGAAACTCATTCGCGGACCCCCAGGTTGCGGACCACTGCTCTAAACACCTCCGAGTTATTTTAACCGCCGAGTTATTTTAACTGCTTTTAATGGATCGGACCTTATCTGACACAGTTTGGATTAAAAGGTTAAAATAACTCGAAAGGTTCTAAAATGTATCATGTTCACACTTCATAAAAGGAGTGAAAACAACTGATCTTTACAATTTACGTAAAATATACATAAACTTTTATAAATCTTTGAGGGGAAATTTACGCGAGTGAATAATACGCTTTGATACCCAAAACAAACGACCTTTGTTTTTATCATTGTTTTGTACACTGAATTTATAGGAAAACGCTTTCCTATAAATTGTCTCGTTTGTTTCCTATAAATTTCCTCAAAGTTCTCTCTCTCTCTCTCTCTCTCTCTCTCTCTCTCATCGAATGGGTGGAGTAATCCCTTACTTCTCTCTAATATGTTGAGCATGTAAGAGTTATACACCAAAGGTTGCATCCCCGGCGTGTGCTTGTAGATGTGACACATCCTGGCAAAAGCGGAGTAAGCGAAGGCAAAACATTCCATCATCTGTTAATTGAAAGTACTAAAAAGTGATAAAATTCCGTAAAGAAACTGCGATTTCGTTTTATATAAAATGTTAAAATATTGACGTGAATAAGTCACGTGATAATCCACAAAACTTCACATACAAATTTGATAAATTTGCTTCATTGACATATAATCTAACCTTTTCTATTTTAATTTAACCTTTCCGTTGCTTCATTTCAACCTTACCCTTCCTTTTTTATTTATTTATTTATATTTTTTTGTATAGTGCCTATGACCAACTTTGTACTTTTGGAACTACCAAAGAATATTTAAAATTAGTTATTTACTCTAGTTATTAGTTGAAATTTAAACTAATAAATTGGAGACAACTATAAAAAAGTACTTCAGACTTCACACCCGCCTTTTCTTGAAGAATTTTACAACAGAATTTAGCTAATTATAATATCATTATCGTCTTTAAAGAATCTTTGGCTTTCTGATAAGTTTTTGTACTTTATTTTGCAGGGAGAATACTCCAATTTCAAGGTTTTTTTTTTAATAAAAATGTTAACACAAATAAAAAAAAATGTAATGTGTTCTCCTTTTTAAATGTGTGTGTGTGTGTGTGTGTGTGTGTACTGAACATCGACACCGGATGTTATACTCGTATATGGCAAACAGTTCTGACTTCCCGTATGACGCATCACACATCTAGACGTGAAGCAAAATGAAGATATACTGTATATCGAGTGTGGACAAACATTTACTGCCTACAACTGAAATTGGAATATCCAATCCTCTCCTAAATTATTGTTTACTTATTATACTTATCTATTTATTAAGGATGACCGCAAAAGAAAGAAGATAGGAAGAAGCCGAAATAAGAAGGGGAAAAGAGGTGGAGAAAAAGATTGGTGGGGGGGTGCTGGTCTGTCCCAGCTCACAAGACGTAAAACTGAACAAAGGTAATAAATACAAGTAAACATAATAGCCACAAACAATGACAAATATTTACAAAAACATCGACGAAGCGTTACATACATGAAAAGGATGAATTACAAAAGACTGAGATAGCATTCGTAAGAAAAACAAACATTAACGAGGATAAAACCTTAACGCTTGATAAGCTTATATGCCGAATGCCAAGAAACATATAACGAACAAATGAACATTGCCATAAGGGGAGAATAGAAATGAAGAATCCATAGTTAACAAGGTGTAGGGGAGATGCGATATAAAGAAAGGGAGAGAGGAGAGACACAAACGAAGGAAATTTAAGTTTTCGTGAAATTGATCCAATGTAGCAACATTGATTGTGGGATTCTACAGCGTCATGCAATGAAGAGGACGTCCGAAATTGAAACTAACGCACGTCTATAATCTATCGTATAGAAACTATAGATCATTGTCCTGAATCGCTGCGCTCGGGGCTGTAATGTAAGGAGACCGGTCCAGTGAGGGGACAACCCTGTAATAAAGAAAATGTGAACGGACGGAGGGAGGGAGGGAGAGTTTCGAAACAAAAGTTACTCCTCAAATCGTGAAAGCAGTATGGAAAGTGATCGGGATGGAAGAAGGGTGGGGATATAGGATAACTAACGCACGGGGAAGGGTCAGTGAGACTAGAAGTGTGAACCTTTGTAGGAAAATAATTCCACTTTCATTCGGGTTGCAGCGCATTCTTCATTTAACATCAAATTCAGTCTTGGAATCGGTCTCTTCTTGGAGACGACGAAGTAACACCGCGGTGGTAGAGACAGCGACGAGGTGGGTGACATCATCAGTATACGGAATTTTGTAGGGCGTGGTGGATGGGGAAGGGCGAACGCTATATAACAAGAACTAGAATGGAAAGACAATGTTTACCTGAGGTACTCCGGTCTGAATGGAATGGCAGGGAAGGAAACATTATAAAGTTTAAATTGTGTAGTTCGTTGTAGTAGAAAAGGAATGACAAATCCAGCAAGTGGGAATGAAAGTGTGGAAGATTATACAATTTATACAGCAAATTTTTATATCAACACTAAGTCAAATGCCTCCTCATCGTTGCCAGAAAGAAAGACTATAAAACGATTCCTGCAAAGGTGTCCATCCGCAAGATGATGGAGGGGGTAAACAGCCGCGAAACAAGCAATGGGCACGGAATCCAAATTGATTATCTGGGAGTACACCTGTGTCATGAATATACAAAAGTAGTTAACTAAAAATATAAATTTTTCAAAAAACTTGGGTGCACATACAAGAGTAATGTCTTAATTTCAACACCTCAGGAAAATATCGCTACTCCAGAAATTTATTGCATGAGAAGCAATAAGAGTTCAACAGTGGTAGCCAGAAACACAAATTGAGTCGGGAGGAGGAGTAGAGAGCTGGAGATTTCGTGAATGCGGGAATATTATACCAACACACGATCATGCAAATGGGGAAACTAACTTTTGAAGGATAGGTTGAAAAGTTGTTACAAAGTGCTCATGAAAAATATGGAGTGGTAGGAATGAGAAGTGACTCGCCCCTGGTGGAGGAGGAAAATGGATGCAGGGGGAGTGCTTGATCCTTGAACAAATTGTATTCAAAAAAGTGGCCCGGGAAATATACATAAATTTTCAGGAAACCGGAGCATTTATTCATTAAAAAATTCTGTAAATCCAAGCGAATACTCCTGAAAAACGTAAGGCGCTACCAATTTAAGAATGTAGCGCGTCTGACAGGGGTAAGGAAGTATAATAGTACATAATTATGATGTAAATAAAAATAGAAGTGTCAAGAATTAAGTGACCCATATTTTCATATTTTCGAAGAAATTTGAAGTGAACGCGAGGGGCAAAGAGTTACTGAGCAGAAGTGAAGACCGAGATTAGCCTAATTTAAGAATGATTAAAGGAATATCCATCGGTTGAGGCCATGAAGCTGCAGCCCTATTAGTAACAACATAGGCAAGGGAATCATTCTTACTCAAATTGTTCATACAGCAGGCGAAGCGGCTGGGACACAAAATTGGTAACAGGGATAGTCGAAGAAGAACTGGTAAATGGATGGGACCGAGGAAGGGTCTCAGAGAAATGTAGCAAAGAATAAAAATGGCCGATGGGTTGCGGATGATAACTTCTGGGGTACCTAAGCGTTCACCAGATATTTAGGTGAAAGGGTGATGATATTTAAGAGAGAGCAGTACTGTCTGAAGATTGCGACCTCTCATGCTGACGGAGTGCTGACCAAAAGTAGTATAAGAATAATTAGTGTCCCAAAGGAAAAGTACAGGGAAATTGTAAGAGTTGAAAACCGAGAAAGGCTTAGAAGCAAGAAGGGGAATCGTAAAGGTACGTAGATGGTGGAGAATATGAACGAGTTAAGGTCATTGAAGAAATGAACGGACTGGAAGTCCGAATAATGTGGTAAATGAATCGATCACAACACACCCTGGTTCTTCTGATGAGAAGAATCTATCCCATATGCGGACCTTAGAGGCCTAAGAGATGGGAAGGCTGTGAAGTTTTATGTAGTTCAGCAGCAAGAGATGAGGTGAAATTTTCTAGGATCCAATAGCGAAGAAAGGGTAATTTGGAGAGAAAGTAACGTATGATGAACTGCATGTCGGGTAGAGAAAGTGAGGACCCTGCTTTGGAAAGGCAGATGACCTTGGGGGACCTAACAGAACGTTTGCAGTCATTAATGCAAAAGTATCGATGAGAAACAACCACATGGAAACCTTTGAAGTTAACACAGGAGAGGGCCAAGGGGATGTCGTACAGAGGCATTTCTTCGAAGGGTGACAAGCCTCAGCACAAACGAAGCAGAGTTGAGGATTAGTACATGCTGCAACAGTGCAACCGATGTTATAGCACTTTGAACACTGGCGGATAGATATGACCACATCATGCTGAAAATTAGAAGAGATGGAAACACCGAAAAGACGCCCGAACTGAAAACCATTTGAGCTGCGAAGGAAGTAGTGAAGCGAACAGCCATGAACTCATGCTTAGAGTTCATGTAGATCTGGTCGGTCTTTGCGGAATAAGCAAGATGAATTTTATATTTCAATTCGTCAGGAGTAAACTCCGCATACTAAATGGTTTGTGTTTTAAATTTCTAGGCTGAGTTCGAAGAATGGATAGGGATCAAAAATTATACTAGAGAACAGTAGATAAAGTCCATCACAAGCTATAAACTTATGAAGGTATGAATCGCTTTAAAAGATAATGATTATGGCATTGAACATAATATAATCACGTAGAAGAAAAGTAATCATACTTATTCTAAAATCACTGATCTTCCTAGTGTTCACAGGGCTTCGGCCGGAGGGAAAGAACAGTCATTGAACGAAAATGACAACATAGAAAACCACGAAGAACTACAGATTCCTTAAACAGATAATTTGAAGTGTCAAAGGAAACGTAGACAACGGAGAGCGCAGATCAAGATGTCTTGATAGTTACCATACCATAATGACCATACAATTTGAAGGTCAAATATAAAATAACTGGTAATTTAGATGCCTAAAAATAAACCATCATATCTGAGACTTTCTTGAAGGTAATCCAACGTGATTTAGCCTATACGCTTGACAAACGTTAGATGACAGTACAACCGCAGACCTATAGGTCTGTCTATATATATATGTCTACATATGTCTGAGTATAACATTATATTCAGCCTGTGCCTATGGCTACGTCGTTGTCAATGTTGTAACACTGATTTCCGTGGATCAGCGAAGTTAAGCGACATTGGCTCTGGGTAGTACTTGGATGGAGGACCATCCTCTGCATCCAGATTATGTAGCGACCCGCGGTTCGAATCCCAGGTAAAGCTGTAAGTCCCCTCCGTCATATGACCTTAGTTGTTGCAAAGTAGGTCAATTAAGCAAACCCATCCAAACAAAAAGCCTGGGCGTAGCTCTGTTCGAGTGACTCAGAAGAATTTCAAGAAAAAATATAATTAAGGGGCCGTTCAAAAATTATATAATGCTATTTTTGCTAAAACTTGACACCCCCACCCCGCTGTAACGTCGTTCCATAACGCTAGACCAGACACCCCCTAAGATGCTATGTAACACTTCCCCCGCCCACCCACTCCTCGACTAATGGAGACGGCTGTACTGTATGTCACACGTCACATCACATGATCTTACGTCACACGGCACGCAGATTTCGTCATCTCGCGATATTTCACACGTTATATTTACTAATAATAATAATAATAATAATAATATAATATCATCATCATTACTATTTATTATTATGGAAAATGAATTTAAATGGTTTGATGAGGACGATTTAGAAATTCCACCTAATTTATTTGTCGTCATGGGTATACCACTACTTTCTCCTGAATCTCGACGACAACCTTGGGAAGATGATCTCTAAATATAGCAATATGCTTGTATCATCAGCGTTTATCCTTTATTCTTATTGTTTATTATCATTGTGATAGTGATAGGACCTATTTTTATTAACTCATTTTCTGGTAAAAATTTACATTGATTCAATATTTGGAACATATTTTAGAAATTGATGATGCGGTTATAACAAACTTGTACTATCACTAAATTTCGTTTATCCATTCATTGTTCACAGGCACAGAGGGTTCATAAAAGTCATTGGTTAATAGCGTTACGTAACGCCACTGAAAACACCCATCTACCCATAACATTCCGTAACGTTTGGACATACACCCCCACCCCACCGAGCGTTAAGTAATTTTTGAACGGCCCCTAAAATTAATCATGCAGAATTAAACCTAAAGAGTTTTTATGATAAAAATGTTTTGAAAGTAAATACAATTTTTTTAAGAAAATAAATAAGGTTAATAAAAAAATTATTTTCGTGTTTCATCAACATTACACGCGATCGAACAAAGTGCGGACATTTTCTTTTAAGTATTAGAGACATAAATTAAGTAATAACCAGAAAGCTCATTTCCATAAACACTAACTCGCTTAGCAACCAGCCGTTGTAATGAACTTTTCGAAAGAAAGGTTAGGTTATTCGCAATGAAGTTTAAAACGCTATTACAAGCATTGACAAGCATCATAAATTTAATTTTTGCATGGATTAAATATTAATTATTTCTTAGAAATGTCCTCAGCAACGTCTGGTTGCTCGGCAAAATCTAACCCTATTTAGTTGTCTATCTGATTATTGTTCTGTAATCTGTGCTGAAACACTCGTGATATATATCTTCATTCCAGTAAAAGACGCTTCTCTCCATTAACCATAATTATAATAATGTTTGACAGTGTTTTAATCTCTTTTGTAAAGCTAAAGATCGCGTGACGGAGGCCCTACAACTTTACGTGCGATCCGCAATATCTATGGGCCGCTACGTCATCTGACCGCAGAGGATCTAACTACTGAATAAACCCAACGTCGCCTAACTGCTGATCAAACGAGAAGTGGTGTTACATTATGGCCAGTCTGGCCACGACGAAGTACCTCTTAGCCATGAGGAGGTTCAGAAGGAGAGAGGAAGGGTTCAGCCTATTATAGCTTAAAGAATTTTCTTTCTATCTGCATGGGCTACCTCAAGGCCACGTCGTAACACCGCTCCTCGCTAGATCAGCAAAGTTAAGAGGCGTTGGGTCTAGGTTGTAGTTAGATGGGGAACCGTTCTCTTTGTCAAGATGATGTAGCGACCATGGTTCGGATACCACGTAAAGCGCTAAGTCCCCTCCATCATATAATCTTAGATGTGTTGCGAAGGAAGCTAAAACAACCTCAATAAATACATTACTTCTATCCGCATTATCATTTGGGGCTTAACAGATTTTGTTTTTATTATCATCAAATTTGGGAAATTTTCCTTTAATTCATTATAAAAGTCGTGACCTTGGAATTAATATGATCAGAACCAGATTCATTAAATAAAGTAAAGCTCTCCTTTTATTATATCCTTGGCCAGACACACCAAAACCCATTCAGTCGATCGTGTAAACATTGGACACGTAAAGTGAATTTACGTTTTAAGAGATGTAAATAATAATAATAATAATAATAATAATAATAATAATTATTATTATTCCCTGCACGAATTCCGACCGTTACCATGGGGATACAACGAATTCCGACCGTTACCATGGGGATACAACGACTCCAACAGAGTCTTGTTTGCACTCTGAATATTTTACGCGTTCAGCGTAACTTCTGATCAATCGTTCAATATAGAATGTTTTCTTTTTCTTTTATATATATATATATATATATGGGTGTTCTATGAGCAGTTCCCACTAATAAACTTTGAAAGCTCAATGATTTCCCAAAAATTATCTTAAAATTTATAGAGTGAAAATTTGCGATATATGATTTTTAAATACACTAATCATATTAATAATTTAATATACGAGGTGGCTTAAGCTAGTCACTTTAGTTTAGGCCCCAAGGTCTAGTTAGGCTGAGCGCGAACGTTAGTGGCTGCGACAGCATTTCTCCAATCGAGCAATCGGGCGTGGCTTCATATCCCTCGGGAGCTTGAGAGTCTCGTAACCCGGATTTTGACACTTTGTGACTTCTTCATGTTGGTCGATGTGAAAAGTAGTCTTGGCGACTCTTTCCAACAGTTGGAACAGCCGAAAAAAAAAAAAAATTACCCACGAGATGGGCGATATTCGCATAGAAATGAGCGTCAGTTGTCTCCCGGCATTTAAATAGAGTTTGCGAGTGTGCATTACGGACGTTGGCAGTCGCGCTGAATGATAATTTTATAGCATTCTTTAAAAAAAATAAAAATAAAATTACCGTATACGCCTCACTAACTCGCTATTTGAATTTCACTGTAATTATATGAAAAATTACCGAGTTATTAAAATTTCTTATCGAGAACTATTTACGAAACACTTATATATATATATATATATATATATACACCAACATTAATGAAATAAAATTTTGCCTCAAATAAAGTTTTAGTCATACATCAAAGAAAATCATTAATAACACTGGGCAACACGTATTTTATTAAATGATATCTGACACTTGATTCTAGGTAATTTGGGTGCGCTGAATACGAATTTCAACTCGGTTTGGCTCTATCAGGTCCTGATTCTTGTCGACAGCCTATGTGCCATTTTCCAGATTTTTTAAATTAGGACTAAAAAATTAAGTCATGTGTTAAATTTTTTTTTCAAGTTTCATGAATACAAGCAGTTCAAACTACAGTAAAATTACATTATAACGATAGAAATGACTTAAAATAAAAAAACAAACAGATATGAAGCTTTCACTGTGGCAAAAATTTTCTTTTGTAAGACTTTCTAGCGTATTTGCTTGTTGATGGCAGGTCTCTTTTCAAGCACCAGCAGTAATCAGCCATCATGTGGGAATCCCAGCGGCCTTGGTACCGTTCCTCCATAATTTTGATATCTTGGTGGAATCTCTCCCCATGTTCGTCACTTACATCACCTAAATTACTTGGAAATTGGTCAAGATGGCTATTCAAAAAATGCATTTTTATGCTCATATTGCAACCTAACTCTTTGTAGTCCCTTAAAAGTTTTTTTACGATTTCTTCGTAGTTATCTGCCCTATAATTGCCTAAAAAGTTTTCTATCAAGTCCACGAATGAGAACCAGCCATTTTTTTCGCGTTCATTCATGACATTAGGAAAATTGCTGTCTTTAATCATTGTTCTTATTTGTGGACCGTCGAAAATTCCCGCCTTGATTTTTTCATAACTTAAACTTGGAAATTTTGAAGTTATGTATTTGAAACACTCGCCGTTCGTATCTAAAGCTTTTACATATTGTTTAATGAGGCCTAGTTTTATATGCAGAGGAGGAAATATGATTTTATCTCTGCTCACTAAAGGTGGATTAATTACGTTTTTTTCTCCGACAGTAAGTGATGTTCGTGCTGGCCAGATTTGTTTGAAATAATGTTCTTCCTTGGCTCTGCTGTCCCATAAGCAAAGGAAGCAGGGATATTTAGTATACCCTCCTTGTTGTCCTAGCAGAAAATTAACCATTTTTAAGTCAACACATATGATCCACTCGTGCTACCTATATTTGATAAGATTTAAAACCTTTTCTATATGTTCATACTTTTCTTTTAATTTTGTTGAGTGCCCAATCGGTATCGAGCCGTATAGATTGCCATTATGCAACAACACACACTTAAGACTTCTTTTCGAACTGTCTAAAAACAAGCGCCAATCATTTGCATCGTAAGACTCAACCCCCATCTTCTTTAACAAACCAACTATGTCGCAGCAATATACTAAACTATCCTCTGTTCTAAAATATTTAACAAGTTCTTCTTCTCTTTTTCTGTAAAATGAAATGTATGTGTTTGAAGTAAGCAAGTTTTTCTCTTTAAGTCTTGAAGCTAAAATTTCCGCAGCCTTTTTTGGCAAATTTAGATCCCTTACAAGATCATTCAACTCGGCCTGGTTAAACTTTTGCGGATCGTTTTGACTTTCAAATACGCTGGGGTCAAAATCGTGTCTGACTCCTCAAAGTGCATAACAATATTTTCAGGAACATCTTCAACTAATTCTTGAGTTGGCAGACCCTTAAATTTTGGAATGGGGATCTCATTTGAATGTAGCACAGGTCGTATCGCGGTGTCGAAATTTGGGTACTCGATACAATGTTTATTTTTCTTAGTGAAGCCCGAAGTCTTGACAAAGCAAAGGTAGCAATCGGTCTCGTGGTTAGTAGGCTCTCGCCACACCTGATATGGAAAAAAAATTGTAAAGCGTTAACAAAAGCGACGAGAGACTTGTTTTTATGAATTTTATCAAAAGTTATCACCCAAACATTTAACATTTCTATGTGTTTCAACCTTATGCAATATTTGAGATTCTTATAAACATTTTCTGTAAATTTTTGTTTATGTACCTAAGTTACAATTACATTTAGGTAAGTTACAGTATACTAGTGATTAAATTACGTAGTTTTATGAAATCATAAACTTACCATCGGAACTCCAAAAGGTATTTTTGAATCCGAACCCTTCGTCCAATGTCGCAGTCTTTCAATGCATATAGTGCAGGCTTTATGTGGAGCCCACGATTTATCTTGGTCCCCCAGTTTTATGCCAAAATAAGCTAAGTAAGCTCTTTTTACGAAGTCAGTTATATTTGCTCGTTGATGTGGAAGTGTAAAATTTCCACATATATAACAGAAGGAATCAGGGTTGTTTTTGCATTTGAACTTTCTAGTGCTTGATGACATATTGCTTGATTGTTCTGCCAATTTGTAAAGGTATTTAAAGCCCTTAATTCATATAAATTTAAGAAAATCTGAAATATAAACACAAAAATTAGTTTAAATAGGTACTTATTATGAAATAGGTACTTACAATCTATGAAATTAAACTAGAAACACGGATGAGTAGGTACAATATAAATTACGTCTAATTAAATCAACTATGTTAAATCACGATGACAAAATTACTCACTAAATCATATGCCAATTCAAAATTATGTTAATGCCCAAACTTAATTAACTAACTCGACTGACTGACTGACTGACTGACTGATTGAATTGACTGATTAACTCTGGAAACAAGTCGCTTTTATATATTTTAGTTGTCCCTCTAGAATACTCTACAGAGAACAGGAACGCTCGAGAAAATTTTAGAATTCTATGATATTTTTAGCTTAATTTACTAATATTAAAATGGGTTAAAAATGACAAAATTAAAAATATTTTTAGGGTGTTACATATAAAAATATACATAATACAACAATACCATAACAATAGGTACAAATACCTAGATAAAAACCTAGTTGCATAATGTGTAACTGCAAAAAGACAGCGAGTATTGAGAAAAAAACATTTTTATGAATACGACGAAAGAGGAGGGGTGTTGAGTAAAATCAGGACCTGATAGAGCAAAACCGAGTAAAAATTCGTGCTCAGCGCACCCAAATTACCTAGAACTAACTGTCAAATCTAATTCAATAGACAAAAAGTTGAAATTTGTTCCCCAGTGTAATTAAGCGGCAATCCAATTAATCGATTTTATTTCGGTATATAATGATAATAATATTATTAATATTATTATTATTATTATTATAGGTAAACTGGCTCACGAATTGTGTCGATATATATATATATATATATATATATATATGAATAGAAACGACATAAGTATTAAGGAACGTTTCTGCACACGAGGAGGAGAGATAACGAAATAATGAAAAATGATCAGCGAAGTTAAGCGACATTGGGTCTGGGTAGTAGTTGGATGGAAGACCGTCCTCTGCGCCCAGATTATGTAGCGACCCGTGGTCCGGATCCCACGTAAAGCTGTAGGTCCCCTCCGTCATATGACCTTAGATGTTGCGAAGGAGGTTAAACAACCCCAATTAAAAAAAAAATATATATATATATATGGGATGAATTTCACGCTTATATATAATTAAAACGAACGCATATTTTCTTTCAGAAAATCGCTAAAAATGTGTTAATGGTTGCCATTGACAACCGTATTTTGTTTCATTTACCTTTTTGCAACGAGACCTACACGGACTCCCCTCGATCATTTTGATTTTCATAATGGGGTCAGGGTAAACTTTATTGATGAGCATCTTGTTCGTGAAGAAAGTCCTTTTTTCCACCTCCGTGTTTACCCTATGGGTTCCTGTGGCCTGAGATGCGATCCCAAGAACTATGATGAGGAGGGTAACTATCGAAGAAGTTCCGAGAAACTTCAGACGAGAAGTCATATCTCAAAAGAGAGAATTTTCCCTACGAGAAGGACATTAAATAGGTAATGATATGATAATGGAAGTAGAGATGGAATTTTACATCAGTCTTAGAAAGGACTGAGTTTACATTTTTCTTTTAATCAAAAGGTTACATCTTGCGTACGCAGAGTTTGGGGGAAATAATCTAAAAAAGGTGTAAACAATGTACTACGATCACGATTTGTTTTAATGTTTTTATTAGAATTTGAAAATAAAATATATTTTTTAACTCAAAACGATCTTATATACATGAATCTGTGATATAGCTTGAAAAAATATGGTCCTCTCTCTCTCTCTCTCTCTCTCTCTCTCTCTCTCTATATATATATAATATATATATATATAGAGAGAGAGAGAGAGAGAGAGAGGAGAGAGAGAGGGTGGGAGGGGTATGTGATGAGCTCGTGTAAGAAGCGTAGAAGTATAATGAAAATGAGGAGCAGTATTCCAACCATTTCCGGGACAAACATCATCAGCAGCTGTTGATATTATGTAACATCGCTAAAGACGCGACACTCTAAGAATGACGTCAGTCAAAAAATGCTTTCTGGGATGCATTATTATTATACAGGGTGATTTTAAAGTGAACCTTTAACTGGCGAAATTTGACAAATACACTGCGAAAAACAATAGAATTCACGTGGACCTCCGTAAACGAATTTACGGCCTGAAGCTTTAATATTTAATGAATATATCATGCGCATGTGGCTGTATTCTTTTGGTTTACCCTGTATATATAGTACATTCCAGAAGTCAAAATCGGGTTTATCTACATTAGTAAAAATGTGTAATTGACATCCAATAGAGTTAAGTGAGCATTTTCGAACGAAAAATTTATGGTTACCGGTTTGGAATTAGAATTACTGAATTATAAAAATATAAATTTTGGAGTCCATTCACCTTTTTATACTAATGTTCCTCTTTTTAATAACTTATGGAAACTATAATGAATGGTATTTCCTTTAATCGTCTTGGGCAGTTTCTGGAAAAAAGTCCGCCTAAAAACATTACAGTTCTAAAAAGCATGAAAACTTACTAAACAGTAACCATTGGATTTTTTTTTTTTTTTTAATTTTATTCACTAATAAAAGAAAAAAAAGTCCTAAAAAAGACAGAATATTACCAATTATTAATGTTTTATGCTCTTTTGCTTATAGGCGAACTTTCTTCCAGAAATTACATTCGTGATGAGCTTCTTTCACAAAGAAGTAAAACACAAATCAGTAAATCGTTAAATTTGATCAACCCCTCGATCATAATAATAACACTAAAACTTAACATTTATAGTAGAATTTTATATACATCAAGCAGAGATGGGCGAGATTCTCTTAGAAATATATCACTGATACACGATACAAGATATTCGTACTATCAATATTGTCGAGACACAATACAAAATACTTTTATACTCGAAAGGAAGATACATGATACGAGCAACGCTTTTTTTTATGCAGGAAGGAGGGGGCCCCCCCAAAGAAGAATAAGAGCCAAAATCAAGTCAAGTCCAGGGTTTTCGAGATGCCTGAACACTCTGCGTTTGAAAGATTGGAGGTCCATCGACAGGGGTAAAAGATGGACTGAGTAAGATTGTTCGAGAGTTAACCGGTTGAGTGGACGAAAGATTGAAAATACCGATCAACCCCTGCGTTAGAAAATTGGACAGAAAAGAAATGAGGAAGTGTAGAAAGTCTGGTACTACGTGCTTTCCTTAAAGGAGGAAGCATGCAGTTAGAGAGTTCAGAAGAGCAGTGTCCGTTATAATAACGATAGTAAAGAGAGAGTGAGGCAACATTGCCAGAAAGAGAGAGGGATTGAAGACAGTCAGTAAGAGGCGGGGAACTGATGAGACATAAAGCCTTTGATTCCACTCGGTCAAGTTGGGCTGTGTGTGTGTGTGTGTGTGTGTTGAGCCATCCCACACGTGAGAAGAGTACGCCATACAAGAGGCGGACAAGACCCCAGTACAGAGACAGCAACTAAGTGGGGGTAAAGAAACTGCGGAGCCGGTACGACACACCTAACCTCTTAGAAGCTGTTTTAGAAAAAGAGTGTATGCGATCTTTCCGGGAAAGAGCACGAGAAAAGGAAACGCCAGGAATGTTAAGAGAAGAAGAAGGATTGAGTTGTGTGTTGTTGAAAGTAAGGGAGTAGTTGTGTGGAAGATTGTGACGAGAAGACGGATGGAGGAGCTGGGTTTTTGAGGCATTGAAAGCCACACGGTTTTCTCTACCCTAGTCAGAGATAACAGAAAGATCAGAGGTCAGGTGTGCCATTGTCGTCCTACGCGAAGCGTGAAGTGACTGTTGAGAGGGACTCTTTGTGAAGCGGGTGGATCAGTGAAGAGTGGAATCATTGGCATAGGAGTGGATAGGACAGGAAGTGCGACTTAATAGATCATTGATAAATAAAAGGAAAAGAGTAGGTAACAGGCCAGAACCCTGAGGAACATCACTGTTAATAGCTTTAGGAGAAGAACAGTGGTCATCTACAACCGCAGCTATAGATCGGCCAGAAAGGAAATCAGAGATGAAGGCACAAATAGAAGGATAGAAACGGAAGGAGGGCAGTTTGGAGACTAAAGAGTTGTGTCAAATTCTATCAAAAGCTTTTGATATGTCTAGCGCAATAGCAAAGGTTTCACCGAAATCCCGAAAGGAAGATGACCAAGAGTCAGAGAGATATGCAAGAAGATCGCCAGTGGAGCGTCTCTTGCGGAAACCATACTGACGATCTGAAAGAAGATTGTGAGAAGAGAGGTGTTTAAGAATCTTCCTATTAAGGATAGATTCAAAATCTTTAGAAAGGCAAGAAATCAAAGCAATTGGACGATAGTTGGAGGGTTGAGAGCGGTCACCCCTCTTTGGGACAGGCTGAATGAAAGCGAACTTCCAGCAGAAGGGAAAGTAGCAGATGAAAGGCAAAGAAGAAAACTTTTGCCTGAGCAGGGTGTCAGCACAGACGCACATCCTTGAGAACAACAGGAAGAACATCATCGGAACCGTACGCCTTCCTGGAGTTGAGCCTAGATAGGACAGAAAGAACATCTTTAGAAGAGATTCTACTTTCAGACAGAATTAAGTTGGAGGGACGAGCTGAGAAACAGTACCAGAATTGTCCAGAGTTGAGTTGGAAGAGAAAGTTTGAGCGAAATTTTCAGCTTTGTCAGAAGAGACGGCAACTGAGCCGTAGGAATGGAAAAGGAGAGGGAAAGAAGTAGTAAAGTTGTTGGAGAGATTCTTAGCTAGATGCCAGCAAAAGCGAGAAAAATTGGAATTGGATAGGTTTTCACATCTTTGTTGGATGAAGGAATTTTTGGCGAGTCGAAGAACAGGTTTTGCGCGATTCCGGGCAGAAATATAAACTGAGTGAGAGTCAGGAGTTGGATGGCGACGGTGTCTTATGAAAGCCTCCTCTCTGTTACGGATAGCAATAGAACAAGTAAAGTTAAACCAATGGTTTTTTGCATTAGTAGTAGGAATAGAATATAGAATGTACGCCTCCATGCCCGAGAGAATCTCCTCCGTGATGCGCTCAGCTCACTCGGAAGGGCCCCGGCAACGGAAATAGTAATCATTCCATGGGAAATCAGAGAAGTACTTCCCAAGGGCCTTCCAATCAGCGGCGCCAAAGTGCCAAAGGCGTCTCCTCTTGGGACGATCCAAAGGCCGAATTGGAGCGATAGGACAGGAAACAGATTTAATATTGTGGTCGAGGGAGCCCAACGGAGAAAAAAGTTTGACAGAGTAACAAGTATCAACAATAGGGCCTACATTAGTCGATAAGAGATAGTCTTTGTATTTATATCCTATTTATTTATTTATCTTATTTATTTATTTATTTACAAATATATACACTTTGTATAGACGAGTATAATTTCATTATTAAATACAAATGCTGAATACAGATTGTATAAAGGCAGTTTATAACTGTATAATACAGTTGTTACTGCCTTTAGCAAGCGTGCACATTTTACAGGCCGAAATCTAGTAATTAGAAGTAATTAGATGTAATTAGATATAATTATAAGGGTGTTTCAAAAGTCCTTCATTATTTTTAAAACTCATTAAAATATCAATTACAAGAGGAACCAAATGACAATTTGGTTGCTGAGTCTCCGATTCATGAGAATTTTGGTGGCATCAAACTTGGCTTCATAAGTCTACTGGAAAGTCACTGGTACACCTCAACGTGGGCACCGTCTTTTTCGAAACAAGCGAGCCACCGTTTTACGCATTCTTGGCCGACATTGGACAACATTTCGGGAGCAACAGAAGCACACGCATTCCTGATCCGTTCTTCTAGTGTGGGGAGACTCGCGGCTTGGTGGCGTACACTTTGCTCTTAATGTAGCCCCACAAAAAGAAGTCGCATGGGGTAAGATCAGGCGAGCGAGCAGCCCATTCGATGGGACCACGGCGACCAATCCACCGATCCGGGAACTGCTTATTCAGAAATGAGCGAACCTCACGCGAGTAATGAGCAGGGGCACCGTCTTGCTGGAAAATGACTTCTTGCATGTCAGCTACAGCTGACAGTTGGGGGATGCAGAACTCCTGAAGCATACGAAGGTAATTGTCTCCGTTGACGTTCACGGAATTTCCATCTTGATCCCGGAAGAAGAACGGACCAATCAGCCCAGCTGAGGAGATGGCACACCAGACGACCAATTTCGGCGTGTCCCTTTCATGTTCACGGATCTCCGCAGGATTGTGAGTTCCCCAGATGCGGGTGTTGTGCCGATTGACGCGACCAGAAAGGTGGAAGAGAGCTTCGTCGCTGAACCGCATGTGCTCCAGGATCGATGGGTCTCTTTCGTAGTGATGCAGCAGTCTCACACATCTCCACCCGGCAATCGTAGTCTTGAGGCTCCAGCTTCTGAACCACCTGGATCTTGTACGGATACAGCTTGAGACCACCCCGCAAAATCCGTTGGATAGATGTCGCGCTGATGTTCAGTTCCGCAGCAGCAGCTCGCCGAATGGACTTTCCTTGACTCTGAGTAAACGCCTCACGGACAGTTTCGACATTCTCCTCACTCCGCCCACTTCGAGGTCTTCCTGATCGTGGTTTGTCCTTTACGGATCCGGTCTCCATAAACTTCCGGTGGGTGGCGACGATGGTGTTCCTATCCGGTGCATAATGCTGTCCGTAGACTGCCAGGAATCGTCGCTGCACTTCGACCACAGATTGAAAAACCTCCTGCCATGCAGCGATTTTACACCTCTGCTCTAGAATCAGCATGGTAGCAGAAGAAAAAGGAGCAAAACTTCAAATGTAGACTCAAAAAAATTCTCAACTACTAAGTAATAGTTTACCACAAGATGAACGTCGTTGGTCGATTAGCTGCAAAGAAAATTGAAAATCAAATTAGTGAGGGACTTTTGAAACACCCGGTACTTAAAAGACTAAAACGAACCTACAAACTATGTCGAACGTACACTTTTATTAGAAGCTAAATACAACTAATAATGAAACCAAAGTTTTTATCAGAGCAAATTAATGGGATAATAAGTTAAGGTTACATTTTTATAGTTATTACTGTCTCAATGCCTTAAAATGATGCTGGATGATGCTTTTTATACAAAATGAATCAAGATTTTTATAAAAAGTTTTTTTCAAAATTTTCATAGAGTAATCTTCGTTTAGGGCAAGCTACCATACCCCTCAAAACTAAAAAGACGCTCTGCTGGAGCACTTTCATGGCACATTATTGTATTTTAACTCTTTCGCGACAGAGGGTTGACAAAATTAAATAGACATTTTTTTTTTTTTATTTTTGTTTATTTGATATTTAACCCTTTACTGCCCAAAAGGACAAATTTACAACCTTTCAAATACACGCACATTCATAACTTAACCATACAAAATATTTGGCCAGTAAAGGGTTAATAATAAAAGTCAGTAATTAATAACAAATTAATTGAATCAGTATATCTAAAGTCGTTTTTATTATTTATTGACTTTTATAAGACCAAAAAATAGAGTGAAAAAAAAATAGGTCTCTACTTTTGTTGTGAAAAAAGGAACCCGTAAAATGTGTACCATTTACGTGACGAGTTACTAAAATATTTAGTCCTGAATAGGAATAATTTTTATACTTTAGGTTTAAAGAAACAAATACGGGATGGTGAAAAAAATAGACAAAATTTCTGTCATTGACGGGGAATTTTTAAATATTTTAAATATTCTCTCAAAATTTAAGTTACATTTTTAATTTTAAATACTGATGTTGCGTGTATCAATGTTGATATTTTCATACAATTATCAATGATACGCATAATCAACGATACAACGATATCGCTAATATCTTTGATATTAGCAACCTCGGATCACCTGAAGATCATGGCACCCAGCCTTCTTTAGTTAGCCTTATAAGGCTAACTAACCAAAATATCACGACCTAACCTAACCAATCGTTAGGTCGTACGCCCTTGACGATTGGTTAGGTTAGGTCGTGATATTTTCGTTAGTTAGCCTTATAAGGCTAACTAACGAAGGCTGGGGTCCTGATCTTCAGGTGATCCACAACTCTGATATTATTAATTAATAAAATTACAATCAAACCACGAGTAAAAGTGTAAAAAACATACCATTACATTTAAAATTAATATTCAAAAGGAAATTTGGTTTGAGTTCCATTACTAAGGGGTTCCAAAAATCCTTAGCTCCCCCATTTGCAGCTTACATGTTTATTTATATCGAAATAGTTTTTAGTGATTATAAAAATATGTAAAATTCTTTACTTATTGCAGGTATTAAAATTACTCTAGCTGATAAAGTGATAATATAATGGCTTCTCAATTAATTGGTGATTCGGAGAGGCAACGTGATAGATCGCATACGAGCAATAACATTTCGGGAAGCTCGTGATGCTGGAGCCACCTTTATAACACGTTCATGGGTTGCCAAAAAGTTGCGAAGAAATGAGGACTTCGTCAAAAGAAATTGGAATAAAACTTTGGATGAATGTGAAATGGATACAACCAAATCTGGGCGCCCAAATTTGCCACTCTCTCAGGAAACAAAGGACATCATTGAAAGCGGTACGCGTAAGCGGAAAAACAGCTGTGCTAAACTTTCTAGAGAGATTGAAGTGTTGAGAGGAAAGATCGTTAGTGGTGAGATCATTCGATTGTACCGTCATAGGCAAGGTTTAAAGCCTTGGCATGAACTTCCAAAGCCAAGAAAAACTCAACTTAACATCGATGACAGAATGTGGTTTGCCCATTATCTTGAAGATTGGGATGTGGATGATTTCATGCATTTAGCTGTCTCCGATGAATTTTTTGTTTACGTAACACGTCGGCCTAACTACCAAAATGATCGAGTGTGGGCCACAACACCAGATGAAATCAATGATAACACTGGTATGCATATGAAATTTTTTGTCTGCTGTGAGGGTTTTTTCAACTCATATTATATAATTCGACCATGCTGAATTCGAAAATGACATTGGTTTTCCTCAATCAGGTCAGGTTGTTTCTCTATTGGCCATTTATTATAAGTCCAATTTTATCCCCAAATTTATTTATTTTTTTAGCTTAAACACTGTAGATACGAGTAATATTATAAGAACACTCGTGAAAAATGAAAACATTGTGTGAATAAATACTTTTATTCATACAATGAATATGGAAAAAAGTTTATTGAGGAAGGAAGGAAGTTTTTTTGGCTTTCCGTCTGTGTTTTTCTTCGGGCACGTCTCGCTTCAAACACCAGCAATAGTCCGCCAGCATATTGATATCCCAGTTTCCCTGGTACCTCTCTTCCATTATTTTGATATCTTGGTGAAATCGTTCACCCTGTTCCTCACTATAATCCCCGCAATTTTCAGGAAAATAGTCCAAGTGGGACCACAAAAAGTGCATTTTGATGGACATGCGCGACCCATGAGCTTTGAAAGCTTCCATCAAGTTTTCGACAACGGACTCGTATTCTGGACTTCTACGCTTGCCAAGAAAATCAGTGACAACTGATTTGAATGCCTGCCAGGCATTCTTCTCAGTTGGAGTCATTGCGTTTTCGAACTGAGTATCCTTGATCAAAGTTCGAATTTGAGGACCATCAAAAACCACAGCATTTAGTTTAGCATCAGATATATGAGGAAATTTACTCTCGAGATATCGGAATGCTGAACCCTCCTTATTCATTGATTTGATGAAATTTTTCATCAAGCCCAGCTTAATATGAAGTGGTGGGAGCAAAATTTTTGTTGGTGGTACAAGGGGCACTGAAACGACATTATGCGACCCAGGTTCAAAATTCTCTCTGGATGCCCATTCACGCTGTGCATAGTGCTTCTCATCCGCTCGGCTATCCCATTTGCAGAGGAAACATGGGTATTTCGTGTATCCCCCTTGCATTCCCAATACAAATGCCACAATCTGAAAAAAAATGAAAATATTTAAAGAATTTAGAGAATTTGTTCTATCAGATAAAAAAATCTATGCATTGGACTGTATCACTTCTGTGGGGAAGTTGTGTTCTTATACGCTCTCAAATAACCTTTGGAAAAACAACATAGTCAATAGTAATAGTTTACTTATGATATTAGTATTACCTTCAAATCTCCACAGATCCTCCAGTTATGTTGGTCGTATACGAGAGCATCCAGTAAAATTTTCATGTTATCGTAGCTCTCAGTAAGTTGTACGGAATGTACTACAGGGACTGATGCAACCCTATTCCCAATGTTGAGAAGTACTGCTTTCAAACTTCGTTTAGACGAGTCTATAAATAGCCTCCATTCTGATGCGTTATATGGCAGGCCCAAGGATTCGATTAGCCCCTCAACATTGCAGCAGTACACTAAGGAAGAGGTATTTTCGTGCACTGCAAAAAACTTGCGGAATTCTTCCTCTCGTTTCCTATACCAGGAGAATGTTGTTCCCGGAGCCAGCAAGTTGTTGTCCTCTCGAAGTCATGAGCCCAAGATCTCTGCAGCTAATTTGGAAAGTCCTAAATCCCTGGTAAGATCATTAAGTTTGGCCTGGTTGAGAGGCCTCGGCTCATTTGAAGCGGTATTTTGAGGTATATACGACTGGGACTGGTCATTGGCATTGGTCATTGATTCATCATCAGAATCATCGAAGTCCAGGGTTTGAGGTGGGTCGGGTATTGGAATTCCAGGACCATGGGGTACAGGTCTCATAGCAGAAGGAATGTCAGGGTATACAACAATGTGTTTATTCTTGTTAACTCCTGAAAATAGAAACACAGAAACATGGATATAAAACTTGCATATGAAATAGAAGAAGCATTCAGACAGTGGCGGCTCGTGAGGAAGGCTGCGGTCTGTAAGATATGAAATAGGTCGATGGAGTCTGTATTTTCTTTCTTTTTCATTCATATTGTTCCTTCGGGGACAATATGAATGAAAAAGAAAGAAAATATACAATCATTGTATATGTAAATGTAACTTGTATAACAATATGTATGTGTAAATGTATTTTCTATGACAATATGTATATGTAAATGTATGATTACCATTGTGGTGAATATTATGCTATATATGGTGAATATTACATTATGGTGAATATTATGCTATATATGGTGAATATTATGCTATATATGGTGAATATTACATTATGGTGAATATTATGTCAAGTTTCATACGAGGATTTCAAAATATTTAAGAAAAATAAATTTATAAGCCCACCTTGGAGGTTTGTCATGCAGAAATAGCAATCTGTCACGTGAGCCTTTCCTTCTCTCCAAATCATGGGAATTCCAAAAGGCAAAGATTTTGCTCTGCCTTTGCTCCATCTTCTCAAATTTTCAATGCACGTCTTGCAGCACATATGAGGGGCGAAATTTTTGTCCTGGTCCCCTAGCTTAATTCCAAAGTATGCTCTATACATTGTCTTCACAAATTTAGTGATTTGGGACTGGTTATTTGGCATGGTAACCGTCCCACATATGTAGCAGAATCTATTTGGATCATTTTTACACGCTCTATTCATTATGAAATATTTTATCTATATGCCTGAAAAGTAAAAAAAGATATCATACAAGTGAAACAAGTGATGATAGATGTTACTGTTCCAATTCCGCTTTGACAAAATCACGAAAAATTCTATTTTACTTATGAGGCCATAGCCGGATAACCTGAGCTGATTGAGAAAAACGGATTGCTGATTCGAAATCAGCAGGAAAAACTCTATAAGAATCACTTACAAAACCCTTGACAGCAAAATTGATGCATACCAGTGTAATGAACATTATCGCGAATTATTAAAAAGTCCAGACTGTGTTGGTGTGTTTTTTTTTGTTCACTGCAAAGCTCATGTGGGTGTTGAAGCTAAATGGTCAGAGTTGGGATGGACAGTATTTTCGTGATATTATTCTATCCCAGCATGTCATTCTTTTCTAAGAAACCCAAACAATGTTATGGATGTCGATCAGGTCACACTTCTGCGCGATAAGGCCCCCTGCTTTAAGGCATTAGCCACTCAACAGTTGTTGCGGAACCATGAGATCGATTTCTTTGGAAACGAAGAATGACCAGGAAATTCTCCTGACCTGAACGTCTGTGAACACATTGGATCAGTTATAAAGGACGAGGTTGAATGTCTCTTGTTTCAAGAACCCGCAGCAAATCGATTTTCGAAGGATACAATGACGCAACACATTGAAACTGTTTTAGCAAATTTGCGTAACGATCAAGATCTATTCACGTCACTTTTAGCAAGCTACCCAAAGCGAATTCAGGCTGTCTTGGAAGCCAATGGTGGGAACACCAAGTTTTAATTGTTTCTCATTAAATGCAGGATTAAATTCTCTTTTGTAAGGTATGTTTAGTTTTACTGTACCTCTAATGGTTTAGGCCATGGGCGGGGGGGGGGGGGCTAAGGAAAAATAAGGTTTGCTAAAAAGCCCCCCTCAAATTCCCAATTAGTAATTTTTCAAGATTTTATGGAACTTTTATAGCGATTTTCTTTTTAACCGCAACTATATATATATATGTATATATGTATATATTACAGTGCTGCAATAGTAACTTTTTTCTTGCCCATACGCTGCTGCAATGTTGAAATTTTGACCTTTTCGTGACCCGAGGTCAAGATATTTGATCTATTATTCTGAAAGTCGTTTGCATTACTAAGCATATGACGCTGAACCGAATGGTGTGTTTTATGACGATTCGTTAACGGGAAGTGGGTTTAAAATCGTTGCAGTGGCGTATGGCTAGGGTTCTGTACTCTTAGCAATACGCCGTATGACCGTGTATATCCCCCATTACAGCATATTATATATATATATATATATATATATATATATATATATATATATATATATAATTTCTTCATTTTAAATGAAACTACAAAATAAAGTAGTTTTAAATAAATAATTTGATGACACTGGTAATCCCTTGTAATGAGTTGGCTTTTGACAGCTGGAATTATTTTTATATAATGTCCATTCAACTAAACCTGTTACCATGACGACAAGCAAAAGTTTTAGAATTTAACTATAGTAAATATTTTACCTTAGTGGTTGAGCAAATTATCCATTAATGGATAATTTGCTCAACCACTAAGGTAAAATATTTACTATAGTTAAATTCTAAAACTTTTGCTTGTCGTCATGGTAACAGGTTTAGTTGTATGGACATTATATAAAAATAATTCCAGCTGTCAAAAGCCAACTCATTACTAACGTTAACTTTTACAAAAAGGTTTGCCAAATTATTCACTAAAAAGTGTATTAAAATGTACTAAAATAAGAAAATCAATTTGGGATAATTTTATACTGTTCAGTAGTATGGGTGCATCGAGTGAAAGAGGGTGTGGGGGTGCCAGTGCCAAGTAAGGGGAAAGGAAGGAAGGGAAACGAGGGAGAGTGCCACTGAGAGGGATGAGGAGGGAAAGAGAGGAATGGGAGGAAAAAATCAAAATTTTAATCTCTCAAAGAAGGATGGGGGATAAGGCGATAAGCGTGATAAGATAAAAGGGGTAGGGGGTGCCGTCCCCCAAAACCCAATATTGCTCTGAACGTAGAAGTAACCTAAGTTAAACTTGAAAACAAGAAATTTTCTCGTATAAGATAATTAATGCCAAGATGAGTCATGCCAAGGACCCTCTGATCCCCTCTTATCTCTTTCTCGGCACCTGTGAAAACGTAAGACCTGCTCAGGAGTAGGGGATAATAATGGGAGAGGTATAAGATAAGGGAATGGGGAACGTAATTATATACGTGTATAGTATATACGTACAGTATATAGCCTATATATATGATGACTAATGCCAAGGTGAGTCATGTCAAGGTATTGTAAGTTATCCAAGGATTCTGTCATCATCTCTTATCTCTTTTTCGACGCTTGTGCAAACATAAGGCCTGCTCAGATAAGTATACACACACTTAGAGAGAGAGAGTGTATAGCTCATCTCATTCCCCTTCGATACCTGTGCAACCATATGCACGTACGCGCGCGCACACACACACACACACACACATAACGCGTATCTCCCACCATCAAAATTGCTTAAAATCTTGTGTATGCAGGTAAACAACGCATTATTAAGTTACTGCAAATACTATTTTTGTTTCACAATTCGATTATTTCATACTAGAGCCAAATATCTTTTATAAATTTATATTAAAATTTTTAACATATGAATGATAAATTATCATCCTATTTTCAGGTTTTTTACTGTTCTGCAAGTTTACAATTCTTTGTATCTTAACCTAGACAAATTTTCCACAAGACCTGTACAACTTGTACACTTTAAACTTGGGGCTAGGCTTTATCTGTATAGGCCCGATACGAGAGTACCTGACCTTTTGGAGAGATACAGGGGGTTAATTAGGTCCCTGAAAGCAAGGTCAGATCGGTCTTTAGTTCTAGGTATTACCTCTAGGCACGGTTTAGGTCTTATGATTACATCAAAAACAATATTTTTGAACACTACGCTAGAAGAGATTTGTGCTCAGGAAAATGTACCCTTCGTAAAGCTGTGGTCAGAATTTAGTGACCCTAGCCTTTTTATAAAAGATAGGGTGCATTTCAATGAAATGGGGAATGCTAGGCTCGGTAGGTTAATCGATGAGAACGTTCGAAAGCTGTATAGGTCGAAACTCTTTTTAAACGTTGTGGGTCCGGGAAACGCCGGGCCGACGTGAAAAATAGTTGAAAGCGCCGATCCGTGGTAAAAAATAATTTAAACGTCTTTTATTGTAACGCGCTTAGTATTAGAAATAAATTGAACAAATTTAAGGCAATAATTTATTCAGTGACTCGGGACTTGTTGGGGGAACTTGATATAGCGGGTTTTAAACTTTTTACTAGTGATAGGTTACAAAGGATTGGTGGCGGCGTTTTGTTGTACATTCGTAATTCCCTTAGGGCTATCGAGGTTAAAATATATTTTCCGCAGCAATGCGATATGCGTTGAAGTTAGGGCGCGTAGTATTAGCTTTAATTTCTTTATTGTGTATAGACCTCCCGCTCAACCCCTCGATACCGATACTAGATTTTACACACTTCTTGGTAATTTTATTAATAATCAGGATAGTATAATTGTCGGAGACTAACTGCCCTAACGTTAATTACGAGACTTTTGCTGGTAATGATGAGGGTTTGAGACTGATTGAGTTCATGCAAGATAATTTTTTTACGACAGATGGTTACCGAACCAATTCGCAGTGACAATATTTTAGACGTAGTGATGACGAACGACGAAAATATAGTCGAAGGTTTGGAAGTAGGTGAGAGTTTGGGATGTAGTGATCACCAAATTATTAGGTTTAAGCTATTGATAGAAAACAGTAAGGATAGTAACGTAATAGAAGTCCCTGATTTTCGTAGGGCTAATTTTGATAGTTTTGCGGACAGGATGAGAGTAGTGGACTGAGATAATTTATTTATGGATAATGACGCAAATTTTCATTGGGAGGCGTTTAAAGAAAGTTTTTTTAATACCGAAAGGGAGTTTATTCTGCGTAGGCCCAAGTGGTGGACTAGGGAAATAGGCGAGTTCATAAACGAGCGTAACAGAGCGTATAGACTTAATAAGCACAATGGCACGGTAGCTAACTTTATTAGATATATCGAGCTTAGACGTCAGGTTAAAAGATCTGTTAGGAATGCTAAGCGTAATTTAGAGATACTTGTAGCTGCAGATAGTAAACATAACCCGAAAAAGTTTTTTGACTACGTCAATAACACTGGTCAACAAATTTTAAGGAATTTTTTGTATCTTTAATGAAAGTAGCCGATTCTTATGTATTTTTGCATGCTGAATTTGAAAATGATAGTGAAATTGTTTAATTAGTTCGCGTTTTTAAGATATCATGGTAATTATTGTGTAAGTACTAGTAAAAATTTATCCCACAACATATATGTATTTTAAGGAGCACACTCACTTCAATGTCGTTTCCTCTTGGCCTGTCTCTTGTACTCTGACTGTGTAGTGTCTCTTATTACTGACCAGCAGAAATCAGCCAGCATAGATGAATTCCACTTGCCCTGGTAACGTTTCTCAAGAGCTGAAATCTGCTAATGAAAACGTTCCCCATGTTCGTCACTTACTTCACCAAGGTTTGCCGGGAAAAAGTCGAAATGGGAATGGAGGAAATGAATTTTTAGAGACATGTTACATCCCATTCTTTGGTACGCCTTCAACATATTATCCACCAATTCGTCTGCATTTGGAGCTCTGTTGTTTCCAAGGAAATTTTGCGACACTGACTTGAACGAGACCCAAGCTTCTTTTTCTGCGCCCTCCAAAAGTGTCTCGAAATGTTCATCTTTCATCAGATTTCGTATATGAGGACCAACAAATATGCCTTCCTTGATTTTTGCCTCACTGAGTCGAGGGAACTTCTGGAAAAGATACTTAAATGCCTTCCATCCTTATTGAGTGCCTTCACAAAATTTTTCATAAGCCCTAACTTAATATGTAACGGTGGTAGAAGTATTTTGCTTGGCTCTACTAATGGCTCGCACGAAACGTTTTTCACACCTGGCACTAAACGTTCCCTTAGAAGCCATTCCTTCCTTTCATAATGCTGTGACCTAGCACGGCTGTCCCACTCGCAAAGGAAGCAGCAGTACTTCGTGTAACCCTGCTGGAGACCAAGTAACATGCCGACCACTTTCAAATCACCACATATGCTCCATTTGTGAGCGTTGTAGTTTATGTGGTGAAGCAGATATTGCATATTTTCATATGTCTCCTTCATGTGGACAGAATATCCAATTGGAATGGCAGCTTTTTCGTTTTTGTTATGAAGTAGTACAGCCTTAAGGCTTAGCTTAGAGACATCAATGAACAACCTCCATTCGTCATCTCTGTATGTTATATTTAGAGCATTCATTAAACCAGCAACATCTGTACACACCACGAAGTCACCATGTTTGATGAAGAAAGTCTCCAACGTGGATTGCCTAGTGCGGTACATGGATATTTGGACATCATCATGAAGAAGATGCCACTGTTGAAGGCGTGAGGCGAGCAATTCTGCCTTAGACTTCGGTAAGTCCAAATCTCTGATGAGGTCATTCAGTTCGTGTTGGGTGATTTTATGCGGTTCTGTAGACAGTTCACTGGGCACAAAGTCGGTATCTTGTGATGTTGTGGGATGTGCAATGTCTTCATCTGTACTCGTTACAGGATGCTCTTCGTCATCCAAATCGAGGGTGTCTGAGGAGGTAGGAGGATTGGGCACAGGTATGTCTTCGTTATGGGGCACAGGTCGAATGGCGGATGGAACATTAGGATACTTGAGGGTCCATTTTTTCTTCTTACTAATTCCACGTAATGGCGGAACCATGCAGAATAAACAGTCATCCACGTGGTTAATTTGTTCCCTCCACACGACGGGGATGCCGAAGCCCATTGACCTCGGTTTCCCATTGTACCACTCAAGTAATGTAGTTGCACATGTAATGCAGCATATATGCGGCGCCCACGTTTTGTCCTGATCTCCTAATTTGCACTTAAAATAAAGGTGGTACGCTTTCTTGATGGCAGGTGTTAACGTCTTCTTTTGCGATTTTAATGTTACTTTGCCGCAAATATAGCAAAAGTTATTTGAGTCATTAACGCATTTACGTGGCATTTTGCTTATAACGTCAATGAGAAACTGATCGCAAGATTACGCTTTAACACGTACTACACTCTATATGTCATGAACTAACCACAGGTGCAAATTACGAGGAAACACTACAAAAGCACTATGTCAAAATGTGAAATAACGTGTCACCACAACAAGCGTCACTCTAGAACTGAGCTAAAGGGATTTACGATGTACTCAAGATGGCGCCAGACAACGAGGTTGCCAAACGAGCACATTCTACAGTGTTGGCATATGTTATGCTTCAATGATATATTCATTTCAATTGGGAAATAATGAAAACAGGGCACCCGTGTATCTTCTAAACGCGAACCAATCATGCAAAATGAAGGTCATTTTCGGATTCAGCGACGTCGAATTACTAAAGAAATGATGGTTTCATCGAAGATACATTTTGGCTGTTGATTAGTGTAATCGTAAGCCGATAAAAGATAACATAGGCCCTTTAGTGGACGCTAACGGCGATTTGGCATCTGACGCTCAGGCAATGGCGGGTATTTTTAACAACTTTTTTGCGACAGTTTTTACTGTAGAAGACGTAAATAATGTCTCCGACGTGGACGATATCGTTGCATTTAGTAGCGAGACTATTTTGAATGAAATAACTGTTTACGAGGGTGAGATTGCGCATTATATCGATAAGCTAAACGTTAGCAAGGCTCCAGGCCCTGACGCGCTTTATCCTAGACATTTGAAAGATTTCAAAGACGTTATCGTAGGGCCATTAACCAAAATTTTTAGTAAGTCACTGGAAACGGGGATTATTCCTGAAGACTTCAAATTAGCTAACGTTACACCCATTTTTAAAAAAGGCGACCGCACAGTAGCTAGCAATTATAGGCCTATTAGCCTAACGTCAGATGTCGCTAAACTTTTAGAATCCGTAGTTAGGGATCGTATCGTCGATCACTTAGAAAGTCGCGATTTGATTAATAGTAGTCAGCATGGGTTTCGACGCCATAGATCTTGTTTAACTAATTTGTTAGTTTTATAACAAAAGAGTGCGCGAATACGATAGACATAGAGCGGCTGACGTTATTTATTTAGACTTTAAAAAAGCGTTCGATACAGTTCCGCATAGAAGATTAATTGCGAAGGTTAAAGCGCACGGTATACGCGGTCAGGTAGCTAACTGGTTAGAGGAATGGCTTCGTGCCAGGAAACAGAGGGTCGTTGTTAATGGTAGGGAATCGGGGTGGCTGGATGTAGTTAGCGGTGTCCCTCAAGGTTCAGTGTTAGGCCCATTGCTATTCTTAATTTTTCATTAACGACATAGATGTAGGCTTGATCAGTAACGTGTCAAAATTCACGGACGATACTAAAATAGGCGGTAAAGTTATTAACGTGGACGACAGAAATAGGCTCCAAGACGATGTAAATAAGATTATGGAGTGGATGGATAAGTGGAAGATGCAATTTAATTAACGTAGGCAAATGCAAAGTTTTGCATAAAGGTTCTCATAACAATAATTACATATACACGATGGACGATAGACAGTTAGCGATCGTTGACGAGAAAGTAGATTTAGGCGTACACGTATCTAAGGAGTTAAAAGTTAGGAACCAGTGCCTGGAGTCTTGCGCAAAAGCTAATAGAAGGTTAGGCTTCATAACGCGTAATTTTGAATTTAAATCGAAGAATATTATATTGCCCCTTTACAAGTCCCGAGTCAGGCCTCACCTAGAGTATGCTGTTCAGTTTTGGTGCCCGTATTTGCGTGAGGATATTGATAGGTTGGAAAGGGTTTAGCGACGCGCCACGAAACTATTCCGTCACTACGCAACAAGTCTTATGAAGATAGGATTAAAGAGTTAGATTTGCATTCAATCGAGACCAGGAGATTAAGGGGGAGCTTATTGAAGTTTTCAAAATCGTTAATAAAATCGATAACGTAAATTTTGACAAATTGCTCATTTTCGATAATAGCAATACTTGTAATAACGGACTTAAATTACGTGGAAGACGTTTCATTACTAACATCGCAAAAAACGCTTTTACGTTTAAAGTAATTGATAAATTAAATAATCTTCCCGCATCCGTTGTGAACTCTACCAGCGTTAATATGTTTAAAAACCGTTTAGATAGGCATTTTAAAAATATTAACGTCGTTCAAAATAATAAAACAATTAGCAACAGGAGCTCTGAGGGTGATAGTCGAGGTTTGAGTCTGTTGATGATTGATGCCAGCTTGTGACATGCCAGCGTGTGATATGCCAGCGTTAAATTTATATTATTAAAAATAAAATTAAACTAACACGAACTTAGATGTAGCTCGTAGCCAGGGCCGGACTTTCACCTGCTGAGGCCCTAAGCTATATGAAATTTGAGGCCCTTCTCTAAAAAAATTAGGGTAAAAAAATTTAAAATAATGTCATTATTATTATAATTATTATTTTTTATATTAATGTTAATGATAAAGAACAAATAATATATATATATATATATATATATATAATTTTTGATGAATTAGTGTTAAAGAATAAAAACTAATGAAAATAAAAATATATTTAAAAAAATGAGGCCCCCGAGGGTGTGTGGCCCTAAGCTATAGCTTATTTAGCTTATAGGTAAGTCCAGCACTGCTCGTAGCGTAAACTAACCCACTTTTTGCTATACTCTTCATACTTTTTTTTGTTCTTTTCTCATGCTCTCTTTACTTGTATGTCTGTAGTTTGTAAGGTATGATAGGGTTTCTTTGAGTTAAGACTGTTTGCATGGTTTGTGAGCGTTCTTATTTTACTTCTTTTCATCTTTCACCCCTTTCCTATTCTCTTCGACTATTTTCCGACTTGTCGGCAGTGGCCGGCGGATGATGATGGTGAGTCTTTCTCTCTCTTTTTCTGAATGAATGCTAACCCACGAATGATAGGTTTTGCTACTTACTTAACCCTATGGAAAACTGATGAGTGGGTAGTTGGGAGGTAACGAAAATGGTTCATTGAGTAGGTAGGTAGTTAATCTAACAATTATTAAATTCCTTTTATGTCAATAACTGGGTGGATGAAACCAATTGGTTGCTCACCAGAGTTATTCTCCACACTAGTATTTATATACTGTGTGAGAAGAGCGTGCTCGGTAATAGATACATTACCGCTCAACCAACCGAGGAAAAAACCAAGACAACGCTGGTGGAAAAAGCCCCGCGAAGAGGAGAACAAAGGAGAACGAAAACGAACAACGGGGTGAGAGGACGCAACAGGGAGAAGGGACGAGAAGAGACAACGAAAAAGATCCCCACCAGCAAGTACGCTCTCGACAATTAAACACGAAGGAGAAAAGAGACTCTCTAATAACTAACAGTAAGTGACTAATTGTGTTTTTAACCCAGCAAATTAATCACATTAAATTAAGCTGGGTCAGACAAGTTAGGCCTACATTGTGGCCTAAGACCCAGCATCAACTCATAGCTTAACAAAGGTGAAGGTAGATTGCCCTAACCTAATTTGGTGAGGAATCCTACTGTGGACCTCAATTTATCTGCCCGCTCTGGACCATTTCCGGAATCTCTAGGCTGACCCCTCTAGGCTAGACTTGATCTACTCTATAGTTAGACTGGAGATATAAGGGGTGGGTTAATTGTGGACCAATTCATACAGAGCATTTTTCGCATTGGTGGTCCGTATGTGGGGAATTTACAAACCTTAACCTTACTTAACAAAAATTGCAGAATTAGGCTAAATGGTCTAGCCTAAGCCTAGCCTAAGCCTAAGCCTAAGCCTAACCTAATCAAGCCTAATTAGGTCTACAACCTAGGGCCTAACTAGGAAACATTTACATTTAAGGAGTCTCATTCTCTTATAAGCTTAGACCTGAGTGACACACAAGTACTTGAGGGGGATTAAACCAAATTTAAACTTGACTGTTTTGTCTGTGCTCTCTCTTCTCTGGTAATTTCTTCTTGTCCTCTATTTCATTACGATTCCCAGTTAAACAATTTTGACTTAGACATGGACAGTGCGGAATTGAAAAAGTTAAAAAAGAAAAGGGGGGCAAAGTTGGGAGCTGTTACAAAGGCTGTGAACACTTTTAACAATATTACACAACCAGGTAAGGAAGATTTAGAGTGTGTAATTCTTAAATTGGAAACTAAAAAGGAGGAAATAATAGCCATTAATGAGAGTATTTCAGAGTTAGTTGAATCCGAAATGGCTGAAGAACAATTGATAGACCTTTACGCTGATAATAATGATCAGGTAATCTCAATTGAACAGCAAATAAGGAGACTACGGTCTCGTTTGACTGACTTAACACGAAAAAAACCTAATTCTGATTTTAATCAAAGTAGAGCTAACCTTCAACAAAATTTAAGTGGCATGCTAAATCCTGAGTCACAAGAATTGAGGGCTCAGTTACCCATTTTGCTAGTACCAACATTTGAAGGGGACACGGTACAATTCCCATCTTTCATTGACAAATTTGAGAATTTAATAGGTAATAAACCTTATATTTCAACTGTTGAAAAGTTTAGCTACTTAACTAGTTTCCTTAAAGGCCCAGCCTATAACCTGATAGCCTATTTACCAGCCGTAGGGAATTCATATGAAGTAGCTATTGATCTCTTAAAACGTAATTACATTAATAAAGATGAGATTGTATATGAATTATCTCAACAAATTTTTGAATTTGCACCCATAAAAGATAACCATAGTGATATGGAAAATTTTTATACAAAATTAGAAGCTATTATAGGACAACTAGTTAGCAATGAGATAGATATTAAAGCTTCATCTTGGATTATACAAGGCATAGTACTTAGGTGCCTTCCTTTGAGGGTTAAAGATATTTTAATTCTAAAGACGGGAGACAATTATCCTAATCTGGAAGATATAAGAAAACACTTCCCCAATATCCTAACTAATTACAAATTGAGAGATTTTCCAACACAAAATAAGACCCAGACTATGGATAAACCAAAGACTGTTCCCAGAGACCAACTAGCTACAGCCAAACAGACAAAACTTGATACTGTAAAATCATATGTGACCAACTGTAATACACGAACACCTACATTACAGAACTTTAATGTAACTGCTGCCTCAACTTACACACCACATTGCAAATTTTGTGCAAGTAATGAACACAGTAGTACTGGGTGTGACAAATATTCAGACTTTAACCAAAGAGCTAAAAGATGTGAACAGTTGAACCTGTGTAAAAAGTGTACTGGCCAGGGACATTATAAGAAAGACTGTAAATCTAGGTTAAGATTCAAGTGTAAGTTTTGTAAAAGTTTACGACATGTCTCATCAATGTGTGATTCACCAAAGTGTCCAAACAATAGTACTCAAACTCAAAAGATACCTCCCCCAAACAAAGGTAACAAAGAAAATGCCACTTTCATGGGGCATTCTGCTTGTTCAAACAATGTAACAAGAAACACTGAGATTCTTTTACCAACTATTACTTTGGAACTAGTGAATAGTGAGGGTAGCACTACTCCAGTGAGATGTCTTATAGACTGTTGTTCTCAACAAACATTTGTTTCACAAAATGTAGTTAATAAATTGGGTTTGACACCAAACCCGAATGAACAAAAACTCAACATTGCATCCTTTGTTAAGGATAACTCGGACAAAAATAGCTATAAGACAATTGACCTGGAACTACATTTAGAAAATAAATTAGAGAAAATTGAAGCAGTTATTATTTCTAAAGTAGGACAAAACAAACTGGTTATACCCAAACTAGAACAAACCATAAATCATTTGGGAAAACACTACAAAATAGCTGATAGACATATCACTAACAACACAGTAGCTAACATTGAAATGTTAATAGGGGCAGATTATATTAATCTTATTCATAAGGGCATAGTAGAGATAGGTAATGGTATAGCTATTCAGACTCCATCAGGGATAGCCCTTTGGGTGATCTATCCAAATACAACCTAGACCTAAACCAAAATAGTTCATGACCAACAAATACTATGTGCCTCAACACAGTCCTACATAACACCTGTAAGAATAGCAACACTTTGAATAATATTATCTCAACTGAGAACATTAATTCATCATTATCAAATGAAACTTTGGATGAGGCAATTCAAACTTTATGGTTGCTAGAATCTGTGGGTATACATGACACAAATCAAACTTCAGAAGATCAGTTAATGGTAGAAAGATTTGAAGACACCATTCAGTGCAAAGACAATAGTTATTTTATTGAGTTACCTTGGAAAATAAATTGTCCAACTTTAAGAGATAATCTCAAAGTAGCTAAAGGACATTTATATAAAGTAATGAAAAAACTCAAACAAGATAATAATATTCAAAAGTACAGTGATGTCTTCAAAGAACAGCTACAGAAAGGCTTCATTGAAGAAGTAACAAATAACCCTTTTAAAAAAGATGGTTGTCATTATTTAACCCACAGGGGGGTCTATCGACAAGATGCCCCAACAACAAAACTCAGAGTAGTATATAACTGTAGCCTCAAAGACAGTGATAAACACAGTTTGAATGATTGCCTGATTGAGGGTCCTAATCTCATTTCTGACCTTGTGAAGATCTTACTGAGGTTCAGGTTAGACAAATATGACGTACAAAGTGACATTTCAAAGGCATTTTTGAGAATAAATCTTAAAAATGAATATGATAAGAACCAACTTAGGTTCTTATGGTTCAAGGATCCATTTGATTTGAATAAAGGGTTCATAACCTATAGATTTAATGTTGTGTTGTTTGGAGCCAATTGCTCACCTAGCCTATTAGCATTGACAATTAGACATCATTTAAACCAGTTTAATAACTCTTTAACATTGAACTTCCTTAAGGAACATTTTTACGTAGACAATCTAATAGGCTCAACAACAACAAAATCTGAATTATCTGAAGTCTATGAACACACTCAAAACATTATGCAACAAGGTAACTTTGAACTTAGAGAGTGGATTTCAAATGATGAGGATTTAAACAAAAAGATTTTAAAGGATAATAATGGTCTTACTGAGCCATCAGACAGAGTTAAAACTTTAGGTATGAACTGGTATTTGGATGCAACTTCTAACAGTCATGATTCAATCTGTACTAAAGGTTTTAAACTTGATGAGGAAGCAAATACTAAAAGACAAATATTATCAGAGGCTTCCAAAATTTTTGATCCCATGGGTCTATTCCTGCCTTCAACAATAAAATCAAAGATTCTCCTCCAAGAAATTTGGAGGACAAATGTTGGGTGGGATGATCCAATAACAAATGAAAATCAAAAATCTTGGAAGAAGTTAGCTGCTGATTTAACAAAAGTGCAGAACATTAAAATTCAAAGGTGCTGTGGGTTTAGGGATAAGCCCCAGAGACTTCATGTGTTTGCTGATGCAAGCACACAAGCTTATGGGTGCTGTGCGTATCTTGTAAGCCGTACAGAAAGTCATCTAATTTATGCAAAAGGGAAAGTTGCACCTCTCAAACCTACCCGAACCATACCTCAATTGGAACTATTGGCTGCTGCATTAGCCATTAAAACCATTTCTTTGCTTAAGGATGCTTACCATGATGTGAACATAACTCACATCCACATCTGGCTTGACAGTCAGATTTGTCTTGCCTGGATACGGAATGATAGCATTAATAGTAAGAATATCTTTGTAAGAAATAGGCTAAAAGAAATAGCTGAAGCTAATGAAAGCCTACAAGTAAACTTTCACTATGTTCCAACTAAACAAAATCCAGCAGACTTTCTGACCAGAGGTTTATCCTACAAGTTGTTGAAGTCAAACAAAACTTGGTTTATGGGACCTAAGTGGCTCTGTAATACAGACCAATGGCCTGTGGAACAAGTTAACTTGACATTAAATTTAATCTTTTCAAATGAAAAGGTTGAACCAATCACTAATTATGAAATTTATTCTGATTTCAACAAACTTGTCAGGGTTACAGCCTACTGTTTGAGGTTTGCTCACAACTGTTTAACTACAATTAACAAACAGCTAAATAAAAACAATCATAATTATACAGAAGTTGCAACCAAATACTGGATAGGCCATGCACAACAAAAAGAGTACAATAAAGAGTTAGAATTCTTAACTAATGGGAAACAAACAAAAGAACCTGTACCATCAGTAGTTGTGGATCTAAACTTGTTCAGAGATGAGGAAGGCCTTCTTAGGTGTAAAGGGAGATTAGACAAATCAAAACTGTCATACAAAAGCAAACATCCAATCCTTTTACCTAGATTTAGCTATTTGACAACATTAATCATCAGAAAAACACATAATGATGTATATCATATCGGGGTACCACAGACATTAACTACATTAAGAAAAACTTATTGGATACCCAAGGGAAGGATCACTGTTAAAACAGTCCTGGGTGAGTGTGTCACATGTAGGCGTATTCATGCTAGGCCCTATAGGAAACCAAATCCTCCTGCTTTGCCAGAGGAGAGAGTTACTCTCAACAGACCCTTTGAGACTGTAGGCATTGACTATACAGGAGCATTGACTGTAGGGGTGGGTGACACTGAACAAAAAATGTACATTGTACTGTTTACATGTGCTGCCTCACGAGCTGTTTATTTGGATGTTGTGGAGGACCTTACAGCAGAATCTTTTGTTGCTGTCTTTAAGAGATTCTGTGCATGACATTCACTACCCAAGACAGTTTGGACTGACAATGCTACATATTTCAAGGCTGGTGAACAAGTCATCCACGACTTGTTAAGCGATGAAATCACACAATTATATATACAAAATTCAAACATAAAGTGGAAGTATATTCCGGTTGCCTCTCCTTGGTATGGTTCTATCTGGGAGAGGAATATACAAACAGTAAAGAATTGCTTGAAGAAAGCAATTGGCAAAAAACAGATACACTTATTTGGGTTGCTCACTCTCCTGGCTGAGATTGAGAACATCATTAACAATAGACCACTCACTTATGTGAGTGACAACATTAATGACCCGGAACCATTAACTCCAAATCATTTGATTCGGGGAGAACAAGTTAGTCTCCTGCCGGACTACAATATAGACTCTTCAGAAGACCCAAACTGGACTCAACGACATGATGAGCTCCAGACTAAGTTACAACATTTAACTAGAGTTAAAGCTCATTTCATTAAACAGTGGAAAACTGAGTACTTGATGGGTCTAAGGGAGAGACATAAACAAATGACTAAGAAGGATTGGTCTGACACAATTAAGGTAGGGGACCTTGTTCTCATACATGACAGTACTCCAAGACAATACTGGCCTCTGGCTAGAGTTTCAGAACTCAGACCAGGGGCAGACGGGGTAACAAGAGTGGTCAAATTAAGGACTTCAACGGGTGACACAACAAGAGACATTTCTCTTTTGTACCCTTTAGAGTCTGGACCCAAAACAATGGACTTTGGAGAACCTTCTCCACTGACAGTAACAACTGGAGACACTGAACTTCCAGTAACTATTCCTTTGACAGTAGGAGTGGTAACGCATCCTACTACAACATTGACAGACACAAGACCTCAGCGACAAACAGCATTAAAGGCGCGACTATTTTTACAACAAAAAATAGATGCTGGGGAATTGTAATTTTATCTTCTAACTTTCATTTTTTCTTTTCTTATGGTAAAGACCATAGACAGTTTCATCCTATGGATGTATATTTCTCTTCTAATTAAATGCTACACCTTCTCCATGAGAAGGTGAGGATAGGCACTGTTAATCAGATTAACAGGCATTTACAGTTAAATAGTTAGCTAGTCTACCTCAGACATAAAAATTGGTGACAATGACACCAAAATTTTTATCTCCCGGGGCCCCCAGTATATGGAAAACTGATGAGTGGGTAGTTGGGAGGTAACGAAAATGGTTCACTGAGTAGGTAGGTAGTTAATCTAACAATTATTAAATTCCTTTTATGTCAATAACTGGGTGGATGAAACCAATTGGTTGCTCACCAGAGTTATTCTCCACACTAGTATTTATATACTGTGTGAGAAGAGCGTGCTCGGTAATAGATACATTACCGCTCAACCAACCGAGAAAAAACCAAGACAACGCTGGTGGAAAAAGCCCCGCGAAGAGGAGAACAAAGGAGAACGAAAACGAACAACGGGGCGAGAGGACGCAACAGGGAGAAGGGACGAGAAGAGACAACGAAAAAGATCCCCACCAGCAAGTACGCTCTCGACAATTAAACACGAAGGAGAAAAGAGACTCTCTAATAACTAACAGTAAGTGACTAATTGTGTTTTTAACCCAGCAAATTAATCACATTAAATTAAGCTGGGTCAGACAAGTTAGGCCTACATTGTGGCCTAAGACCCAGCATCAACTCATAGCTTAACAAAGGTGAAGGTAGATTGCCCTAACCTAATTTGGTGAGGAATCCTACTGTGGACCTCAATTTATCTGCCGGCTCTGGACCATTTCCGGAATCTCTAGGCTGACCCCTCTAGGCTAGACTTGATCTACTCTATAGTTAGACTGGAGATATAAGGGGTGGGTTAATTGTGGACCAATTCATACAGAGCATTTTTCGCAACCCCTTATTCTCTTCTTTTAACCTCTTATTCTCTTTTTTTAACCCCCTACTCTCCTCTTTCTCTCGGACTAACCTTAGAGTGGATCTTAGGGTCTTTGTTAGCCTTAGCTTCTGTAGATCTGTAGATCTGCTTTCATCCAGTAGTTTGTGGTTTACTCCAACCTTAGGCTGAGTTAGTCACATCGTTTAATGAACAGAATTAACATTCGGTACCAATTTACACCTAGCTTCTTTAGGGGAGAATTTGTTTGAGGATAATGCTAGGTCTCAAATTTTAAGGCCCTATTCAAATTTATCTTACTAAGGCATTTCCATACTCCTTGGCTCCCAACAGAGCTCCCAGTTTCATGAATTTTAGATCCCATCACTTATTAAATTTTGGCCTCGTCTAATTTAGAGTAACTTATGTAGGGATCTCAAAAATAATTTATAAAGCATAGTCAGGGGAAAAAGTCGAAGGTCAAGCTTGTCACTCCACTTTAGACCTGCAATTCAACGTGGAATCCGAACCACGCCCCACCATGGACGATCAGAAATTACAAAATTCTTGCCCGGACTTAATATCACGACCTCCCGATCAGCAGCCCAGCATCTTAACCACTAGGCTACCCATGATACCCATTTATCTACCAACCAATTTTTATTGTGTGGAAGGATGAACAGCTGGGTTTTGCTGCGCGCCGCCTGCCATCATCGGGTCTCGATCCCGGAGCCGATGAATTCGTAGTCACCGATGCTAACCACCACACCACCATATATATATATATATGGTGGCCACACACACGTGGGTTAGGTTAGTTACTCTTGGGGAAGAGTGATTTAGGCTCTGCCCATAATTATGCCAGCAGATTGGAGAGGGTAATCTCTCAATCTCGTTCAAACGCACCCGTCACGCGCACACGCCGTCACCATACCGCATCCCGTCCAAGCGCACCCGCGTTTGTTTGTTTGATAACACTAAATTTCGCTAAGTTCATAGTATGACGTGACGCGCACACATATTTTTATTTATTTATTTTTGTTTTCAAGTTTAGGTTAGATTAGGTTAGGTTACCTCTATGTTCAGAACAATATTGGGTTTTGGGGGACGGCACCCTTATTCCTTTATTTTACCACGCTTATCACCCTTATCATATCCCCACCCACCCTTTGATAAATTAAAATTGTTTTTCCCCCTTTTCCTCTCTTTTACCCTCATCCCCTCAGTGGCACTTCCCCCATTTCCAATCACTTGGCGCTGATACTGACACCCCCACCCCTCTCACTTGATGCACCCATACTACTTGTTCATATTTTTTTAGTGTACCCTAATCTTTCATCTACTCAACCGGTCAACTCTGGAACAATCATCCTCAATCCATCTTTCCCCCTGTCTATGATCTACAATCTTTCAAACGCAGAATGTCCGGGCATCTCGAAAACCCTGGATCTTGATTTTGGTTTTCGTCTTCTAAGGGGGTGGGGACTTTTTGCAGGCATTCACCCTTGGCCACTTCTTCTTGCATAAAAAAAAATGTATACAGAGAATTTGAAACTAAAACAAACAGGTTTGGAAAGGTTGGGTTACGTTAGGTGAACAGAAGCGTCAATAAAATCAAATCCTACCAACTAGCTACCAAAGTCTACCAATACGCTCGAAATGTAACGTGTAAATAATTTCATACATACGATTTTGAAGAAAACTTTTCAGCCTTAACATCAATGGCAGATTCAAGGGGGTGGGGAACCAGGGGTGTCGATGCCCCCCACCTCCATGGGGCGAAAAAATGTATAAAGTATATATTTCTACATGTACAATTTGCTGAATTCAGTGTTTGAATTTCTTCTAAGTTCAACTAAAAACATGAAGTTTGTGTCAAACTCTCTCATTTGACAGCTAAAGTCTTCCTCTAAATCCTTTTAAACTTCAAATTTGCCAAATTATAATTTGATTGGTAAACCCGCGGCCCCTTTCCATGAAGAAATCCTGAATCCGCCACTGCTTAACATTTACTTCAAGCTCACGAGGCACTTACATTTTGTGTGCAGCTTCACAACTTTTAACCCATTGGGTTTGAATGCAAAGCTCAAAATTTTTATGTTCATAAATATTTGTAAGTTTATGGACTGTCTGACCTTTTTCTCGACTTCACAAAATAGTATGAAATTTTGTAGAAGCGAGGTCTGACTAGATAATGATAGACTTTGGTAAGACGTCCACGGGTCATTTCTCACATGCATAGATAGCATTTAAAACATCTTAATTTTTTTTCATTTCTTGTTGGACATGGAGAAGGGTTTTCACAAACTAGAGCGAGTTAAGTTAAAACAGCCTAATTAGGCTAAACTATATACTAGACTAGAGAAAGACTGATTTAAGTGTGTAGATTTATACGTGGACAGAAAAATCTTGACAATTCATTCCCTTCGGGGAGAGCAATAACATTTGAAAATACAAAACCCAAAAGGAGAAAGCTTTTTTAAAAATTTTGCACAACGAGTTAACATACCTTGGCAAATTTCTGATTTTGAATTGTAAATTATTTTTATGCAAGACGAAAAACATAACTAAAAACTAATAAATAAAATTTAAATACTAAAAGACCTTAGCTATTTTTGTTTTCTTATTTATAATATAACTTTACTGTATTCATATCCTTAACCTCAAACTTTACGAAGCATTATTCTTCATAAAACATTTTTACAAAGAAAATTATCAACTCTCCCCAATTTAATGAAAGGGAATTATCCTACGTTAGGGATTTTAATTTCATTCGATGAAAAGCACGTGCCAAGGATTCCTCTCCCGCCTACAAACGGACTAGCCTAGGCATTAAGTAGCATCAAATAACAATTTACATTGCGACACAAAACATTAACTAATCCCTTTTTCTTTTATACATTTGGTTTTAATAAAACCCTATTTATATAGTAAAATTAAATATATATACGAAAGAACTGTAACGATACAAGGAGTTCACAGGCTATGTAATGCTAAATGTAACCTTGAAATAACTACAGTACAGTATGTATATATATAAATTAATTTAGGTTATAATCATACAAAAAGAAAACGGAAGGAATAGTGGAACTTACTTAATTCGTATAAACAAAAAAAAACACCAAAAAAAATCCTACTCAATTTCTATAAATATCGTTGAAATTCAAAGCCGACATTGAAACACAACCCTTTACTGTTTCACGTCTAAAACCTTAATAACGACATGGAAACAAAGATTTTTATGTATTTCAGCAATTCGTCATAATAGAGGTTGCAAGAAATGTGTTTAGCGAGTAACTATGACAGCCAGCCATGTGCTCACTTTTGAGGCTAAGGAATCTTTTAAAAGGGTCACGCCATTTATACATTAAATAAGGTATTAATTTAATGCGACTTACGTTTGAATTTTGGATACAGTGTTCTTTCTTGCATTATTTATGGCCCTAGTGTGTGTGTGTGTGTATATATATATATATATATATAATATATATATTCTAGGTTATACAGCATGGCTCAATGGTTCAAAGTGGTTGGCTTGAGTCAGCGACTAAGGTTCGAATTCCGTCAGTAACCAAAATTATTTCAGTTACATATTCAATAATTTTTCATAATATTACCCTTCAGAGAGAGAGAGAGAGAGAGAGTACATGTGTAATTACAACAAAATAGAACTTTCCACCGTTATTACGTTAAGTCTTAATGGAACAGTTATCGATTACTGACTTCATTTTCAGGCTACCGACATCTCATCGACGTGATATAAAATTAACATTTTATTGTGGGTTAAATTAAGTTAGGTTAGGTTAGGTTAGCATAGGTTAGATTACGCTAAGTTAGGTTGTTAGTTTTAGGTGTGGATGTTATGTTTCGTCGATCAAATGAATATAGGTCCAGCATTGGTTAAGTTACCATATGTTAGGTTACCATAGTTTATTAGATTAAGTTAGTTTTTTAGAGTGTCAATGTTATGTCCCCCAGGCCCCAGGCCCCAACCCCTCTCCCCCAGACCAAAAGGGTATACAGTAGGTCCCTTTATTTTACTAGGTTGTCTTTGAAAGAAAATTAAGTGTACACCACATGCTTTTATTTGGACTAATAGATGAAATAGGAAAGGAATGAGTGTCGCCTTTGTTTATTGTTTGAATTACAATGAGGACAAGTTTATTATTATTATTATAATTATAAATACGGATAAAATACTAAATAATTTCTTTTAACAAAAACGGGAAGGCATTAGGCTTATTACTTAAATTAAAGGCTATGGAGAAATTCCACCCAACGGAATCGTATATGCCGAGATATTATGATTAGTGTTTATAATTTCGCCTCTGTATACTATAAGCCAGGGTCATAGAACAAGGGAACTTACAGCTTAACGTGGAATCCAAACCACGGGTCGGTATAATATCAGAATGCTTAGAACAGTCACTCATCTAACTATTGATCCGATTTTAAAATCGCTTAACTTCCCTGAACTTACGGGAAGAAATGTAATGAATTAGCCTCGACGCGGCCACAGCGTGCCCTGAATAAGAGTGATTAATTATCAGTAATTAGGCCATCGTGTTGACCCACTTTAAACAGGGATTATTTTACCTTTTTTCACGAAACGGAAACGTTATTTGGCAATTCAAATTTACAAAAAATGGACAGAAATATTTATTAAATACTTTCAGAGGGGAAGGAAGGAGTAAAGAAATTTCTTTCTGATGAAAAATTGTACGCCATTTCACGCGAAGAAAACGTTTTAAAAATTATTCTGAAAAGTTGTGAAAGTTAAACGTGTAAACAACCGGATTTTACGTTTCTTTTTTTCTTTTTTTTGGGGGGGGGTTTGTTTAATCTTCTTCGAAGCAGCAAAAGTCACGTGACGAAAGAGACCTACGGCTTTACGTGGGATCAGAACCACTGGTCGCTACATCATCTGGATGCGGAGGACGGGGTCATCCATCCATCTACCACCCAGACCCAATTATGTCTAACTTCGCTGATCTAACGGGAAGAGGTGTTGCGACATGATCACGCTGTAAGCCAGGAAAAGGAATTAGTACTAGTGGTTATTCGTATGATTTATGTATATAGGATCAAATTATCCGGTTTATATGGAGGACTGTCCGGTTGTTTCGGTAAAACTGGTTCTATGTACCTCCCTCCCCTTGTGTCTCAAATTCAGTACTGAATAGCTGATTTTCTGATTTCTTATTATTTAGGTAAAGTTAGGAAGAATTCATTTTTTAATGTTGATGATGTAGAAGACCGATCAATATCTATTTACTGCTGATCTCTCTCTCTCTCTCTCTCTCTCTCTCTCTCTCTCTCTCTCTCTCTCTCTGTATGTGCGAGATATTGTACAGATGGTAACGAACGAAAGTCGGGATATATTTGGCCACACCTATCCTACGTCCCAGCGCATCCCGACTTTCATAACCGATGTAACATTTGTGTCACAGATGTTTCGCATCCCTTAATTCATCTTCTGAAAACGACTAACCCGACCCGAATCTACAATATTTTCTCTGATGAAGAAATGTCGAATAGGATCTTTCGTACAACGATAAGGCCTCCTTCATCAGTTCCATTCATTCTGGATAAAATTTCCCCAAATTATTCGCCTTCAAGTTTGAAATAAGATCTTTCCTCATCACTCCGCTATACCAATAAAACAACATATGATTTACTATATTACCAAAGTTATAATAAGCATAATAATAAAAAGGAATTCATTACCTAATTGAATTATACATATTAGTGAATGAAAGAAAATTCATTTAAGTGCGCTGATGCAAGTAGTTACATTACGTTTTTGAATCTCAGTACTTATTCCCAAATAAATACAGTACAAAATTTTGTTTCTGTAACTCACTCTCTCTCTCTCTCTCTCTGTATATATGTGTATATATGTATATATATTACTTTCTGTATCTGTCTTTGATGAGTAATATTTTTAGTACATCATTCCCGATTTCCTTATTTAGGCTTATCTATTTATTTAGTGAATGCACTGAATTAACTGAATTCAGGGGAACGAAAGAAAACCCATAAATGTGAAAAGAGGTTGTTGCGACAACGATTGTACAACTCATACCACTACTTTGAAGCTGTATTTGAATGACGTTTTCTGAGGTTTAAATTTAATCTATAAATAGATGTTATAAAGAAATGCTTAACCGATGTATGTACCGTGTGTGTGTGTGTGTGTGTGTATGTGTGTTTTGTGTCCTTTCCTTGCTCAAGCCACTCCTCCGGATGTTCAAAATGCTCACGATGACGTCACCAGTGTATAAAAAGGACTCGAGTGCTTGCCTTGGAACACTCAGTGGTCAAATTTTACCCCTTCGGTTCGCTTGTGGTCAAGAAGAGGAGGAAAATATTAATTATTATTATCAAATATATGTTTACTTCCTTTTTAAATGTATATTTATGTTGAAGTGTAGTGTATTTTGGTTCATTTGAGTACTGCTCATAGTGCACATTTCAAAATCAGTGATTAGGCCTAGTAACCGTAAGCCACGGATAGGCCTAGGCTAATTACTTTCACACATTTTCAATAGTTACATCGAGGGAGTTATTCGTTATTAAAAGTGATTTGATTTTTTGAAAAGTTCATCTTAGTTTTCATCTATAAAAATGTCGTACCAAGAAAGAGTTACCCCTGGCAAGGTCAACTGTTTGATTTCATTTTTCGAGAACCAAGGCGAGGAAAATTCGAAAACACATGGAAACTATGATCAGGTATCGAAAAGCGGTTTTAGAAAGTTTGTTTTAAAGATTATTGAACTTTTAAACCTATTACCTTATTTTCACGCGTATGGCAGCTACAACTGTTTATAAATGTACGTCACGCTAGTAAAAATTTATTTATATAGCCTAATATTAAGGTACAGGGTACTCCCCTAAGTGGGAGACTTTCAACTATACTATAGGCCTAGCCCGTCCCAGTTGGATTTTAAGTTATTCCTAGGCTTAAGTTATTTTAAGTTACTCATTTTAAATTTTCCAAGTAATTTGTGATTACGGTTACAATTTGTACAATATGTTTTTAACTCCGAAACGAAGCTGTCTTACGAGTGACAAGCCTAATACTTGTGTATATAATTATGTACATTTTCCTTGTGCATAAAATCACGCACATGAACACGAAAAGAGAGAGGAGTAATTGTGTCAAGGCAGCAAATGAGAAATAAAGAAAAATCTCTTCTAATATCTTGATCAAAAAGTGACAGAATTGAATAAGACCGTCCTTCCAAACGCAAATACTTGTAATCATTCCCTCGGGTAACTTATAACTTCTTTAGAAAGACGTCGTCCTCCTCCTCCTCCATTGGAGGGCGGGGGAAGGAGCTAAGAGGTCCTCCTTAATAGAACTCTTTATCGGGGACTTAATGCTCAAATATCCCAAGGAGAGACTGTGATGAGGTAGGAATTACCAAATTTATTGCCTGAATCACGGACAATGGTGGGTCTCTTATCAATCGAATATCTCGCGATGGCTAAGTCTGTGTGGGGACAATCGACCATTCTTCCCGCATTGAATTTCTCAAAAAGAATGCATTCATTATAACCGAGAAAAAACTCGTTGGTGACGTCATGATCTTATAACGTCATCGAATGATGAAGTCATTAAGGTGGCGTCATAGTTTAAGATAAATGTAATGGCCAAGAATGTACCTTTAATCTTTACCATTGAAAATAATAATTAGACCCTATAAAATGTTTATATACTGTAGAAGGATTTTTTTAATAAACATACTTCTCAGCCTTCCTCATCTTCGTCTTGATAAGGAAGGGTTAAGCCAATAATGAATTAAATATAGTCTTCGAAAACAACTGAAGATAGTATTCCGACACTTAAGACGTGTAGAATGTACAACTCGTGTATATATATATATATATATATATATATATATATATATATATATATATATATATATTTATTCAGTCCGTTCAAAAAGTCATGACGAGAGAGAGAGAGCTACCAATAAATATTGCTAAGAATCAGTCACCCTAGTTTCGAGACAGGACTGTTTGAATCAATTGTACGTCTATCTTTAAAATTCTTGCAAGCTTTTCAGCAGAGAAATCTCAAATTTCGAAATCAATTAAAAAATCGTAATGGTTTTTTACGATATTAACGACCGTGCTTTCAAAAAGCACCAAAGGAGTTAAATGGGAAGAGACTCATTCAGTTTTTAAGTGCTCCTTTTTAATGCATTTAATATGGAAGATTTATTTTTTCTTGTACATTATCGTTTGTCGAAAGCTGAACGCAGGCAGTAATGTACGCAAATTATACTTGATTTGGTCGAGTCGTCAAGAGATCTCAAGGTCTGATTCTCCTCAATGCGATTTACTTATAAATGAAATTATGAACGGCAATTATTTTAAATCAGTCACTTTTTAATGATTTCATTATTTTTAATTCAAAGTTGGTGTAACGGAATCGGGCAGTTTGCCTGTCAGAATATGTTGTTCATCTTAAATGTAAATCTAGAATTTATAGAGAGTTATTTCCAAGATTATTCGATAATTTAAATTGAAGGACGCATACACGCCCTTTTCAAAGCTTTTTTTTTTTTTTTAATTTCTAGGTCAACAGTAATTAAATATAATCTATTATTTGGCCAATATCGGCAGAGTTTTCAAATAACAGCTTCATTCTTAATCTAAAATTTCGGTCAGGGAGAAACGCGCGCGCGCACACGTATATCTCGAAATGTCTTTGAGTACAAATCCGCGAGATATATTCCATGTTTGGTGGAAAATGACGAAATAGTGGCTAGGGACAGTAATGTGTGCATTATGTATGTCACACCGCAGAATGGATCGAAGTTGTATAGCCTAACTTTAATATCTAAATATACAGCACAACTAAATGTAATACCAGCAATAAAAAATTGAGATAAAAATGTGACGTATGTTCAGGAAAAGTTAATTCGAACGGTTTTTCTTTTTTTCTTTTTAGGACTTCCACCATAGTCAGAGCAACAAGGAAGAAATGATGCATGGGTATTTTTCTTCAAAATCAACGCAACAACACTCCGAAAATGAACAACGAATTGGCAGTGACACGATCGTGGTGGAGAAAGTGGAGGAATTTCGGAGCGAACGTTACCAGAGCAGCGATGATGTTCCTCCCATGAACGGCAATGTTGGACAAGAACAAAAGGAGTGTTATTCCCAGTCCCAAAATCAATCCTGCGTCGAAGAGATTTCCCCTTACAGAGATATACATTACCAGAGAGAGGACTCTCATTCCAGTTCCTCGACTCAGAAAGAACAAGACAAGATTGAAAAAGATAAAATCCAGATCGTTTACCAGTGTCAGTCAAACGAGGAAGAGGGTGAACGAGAAGGGAAAGAGGAATATCGTACGGGTCGTGAACGAGAACACCACACGGAAATCCAACATTCGGGGCAAGAAGCAAGATACCAATCCGAGTGTATTCGGGTCATAAAACAAGAACAGTTCGTTAGCTCGGAGCTGGAAGGAGGATCGAAGGTGCGCATCGAAAACCAAAGTGAGAGTACTTCGACTGCAATATCTTCTGAAGGAGAGAACGGCCAACAAATTGGATTCGTTTGTCCACCCTCTGAATCCATTGAGAAGGAGGAGACTTTCTGCATTCCCTTCGAACTGCTCCCAAATCATCTCAAAGGATTTACGGTAAGTAAAAACTATACAATGATCAGTCTTTTGTATTTTAATAATGTATCGGAGTTTTTTTTTTTTTTTTTTTTTTTTCCCTTAACTCTTGCTTGACGTGAAGGCAGCGAGTCTTTTGCTTATATTGAGGTTCTAAATGTAGCATGGCTAGGTGCTTTAAACCCTAGATCCATGTCCCAAAGCTGGATCCTGTCTGCTTTGCAGATAGCTGGTGAGGGAAGCTATATTTATGGGACCTCTTTGCGAGTGACCCGTTGCCCACGTCGGGCTAGCATCATGAAAAAGAAAAACTGGTATTTGTCATTTACCATTACTTATTCGGACTATAGTGGATTTAATTATCCCAGAAGAGTTCCTTGTTCCATGCACTGTCTGTGTATATCATATATATATATATATATATAATCTTTCAAAATGCCAAATTAAAATTTCAAAATGTCAACATTGAATGTCTTAACTTAAAAAAAATATAGAAATTACTCTCAAAGTAAAAAATCACTTGAAAGATATTTTTTTTAACGTTTTAGTGATAATTCCATATATATATATTATATATAATATATATATAAAGTTAGGGTACAAAACCAATTGAACCATGAAGAACACGAGATATTCAGAAGTATATTTCAGTTATCGTTGAAACATTTCGAGGCAAAACACTTTTTATCTTATCTCTGAAACGAGTGGTGGAAGAAAGGCTTATACATAAAATAGGAGATTAAAAAACAAAGCGCATCCTTCATGAATGCTTTAGTATCACCTTTTCCAGCGGAATTGTTATCTAATCTTAACGTAACGGTCCAACGAATTAGAGTGTTAGGTTAAGTGCGGTTTCTCAAAATTAGTTATTCTCCGTTCCTTACACCCACTGAGAATGGGTTTTAGCTAGGTACTAGTTCGTCTCGTGTAAGAAATACGCTTTTAGTTACGAAATATGATTTTAGAATGAAAATGAGTAAACGATCTAAATAAATATGCCATTTAATTTTTCATTGTTTTGTTTAGTGCATATAAATTGAAACCCGATATTGGGAGCTATTGAAGAATAGGGACCCCAGCTTTCTTTAGTTAGGCTTATGAGGCTAACTAACGAAAATCACGACCTAACCTTACCAATCGTTAGGTTAACTGTACGCCCTTGACGATTGGTTAGGTTAGGTCATGATATTTTCGTTAGTTAGCCTTATAAAGCTAACTAAAGAAGGCTGGGGGTCCCTATTCTTCAATAGCTCCCGATATTTTAACGTTTTAATTCTCTCTAATTGTTTTGGACGTGATTTTTGTTTTGCTGATCCAAGGAAATTAGATGAAAATGTTTACGAACGTGATTTTTTCTTAAATATAATTTTCTTAAAACGTAAATATGAACTGTAGCGGACTGTAGTTGATTGTAATTATTTTATATTTTTAACTATATCACGTCTGAATTTCCGTTGATTTGGTTATATTTTAACATATCCTGTTTGTCTTTTTATTTGAAATGTACGGTATGTATTTGTAGTAATAATAATAATAATGTACAATAATAATTGACTTAATGATATTTGGAATATTAATTTACTTTCTCGATATTCGAATACAATTCTTAGTGCGTTTATACATTTGTAAATCTTATTTATTAAGAAATAATTTTCTCGTATAAAGGTTAACGAGTTAACTGAGCTTGTATCTCGTAACATCTTTTACGATCGAAAGTTAGGTTGGTAATCCTGAGTGTGAGCGTCGTAGAATGGTCTTGTACTCGAACTTAACTGCATCTATAACGAGTTTGAAGACCAGTATTCTTATACTGTTACCGTTACTGTGTTTAAACGCCTTTAAAATCTCGTATCACCTACGTCGAAAAAGAACTACATTATAAACCCTTACTCTGGGCTAATCATCCGTACACTCATATCCGCAGTGAGACGTTCTTATTAAGGAGAATTCATAACGGACTTACTCGGAGGTTTCGTAGAAAATAGGCCTGACTTCCATTATGATTCATAAGAACAGTTGCTCCTTTCGCTTTCCTTATTATTAATTCTCCTTTTTATATTTTCAATTGCAGACACCCACCGTGCTTGCTTCTTCCTACTATGATCCCGATACTGATGCCACCTCTCTGAAGAGGGCGATGAAAGGGCTCGGCACTAACGAAGCAGCGGTGATCGAAATCCTCGCAAACAGGACGACGGAACAACGTCTTCAAATCGCCAACAGTTACGAGAAACTCTTTCAGAAGGTGCGTGTGAAATGGTGAATGAGGATTCTCCATTAATAACCATCCTATAAATTTGGTCGGTCATCGGAGGAGCAAAGAATTAATAGTATAATTAATTAATTACGATATTACTAATATTAAACCATTTGCATGTGGTCTTTCCTTCTGGTTGAGCTCCTTATTAGGCGATCTCGGTAATTGAGACAATCGATGTTTATTTTAACAGCATGGCACATCATCTTTGGAGAATCATTTCTCGACTTGATTAATAATCGATCGTCAAAAGGATAGCTGAAGTTTAAGAATCTTAAGGATCTTTTTATACGCTTATATATATATTATGATAAATAGATAAGGAGGGTAGACAGAGATTGAAAAAAGGACCTTCACAAAGGAGGATGTTAAGTGCTACTTTTAGCGTGATCACAAGCGCATTCATAAACTGCATTTGAAAGTGTGAAATTTAGCAGCGGTTGTGATTAGTGTGTGTGTGTGTGTGTGTGTGTGTGTGTGTGGTGTGTGTTTTTTGTGCTTGTGAAACAGAAGCTCGTGTCCTTTCGTACGTAATCGTGCCTCGTTTGTTAATGTTTGATTTAACAGCGTAGATGAATACAACGACCGGTTAAAATGCAGAATTAGTTTTTCTCTAATATAAAAGATACTGGTGACTGACCTATAGTAGATGATGTATGCGGGAATTGCTTCTAGAATTTTCCCTTCCCGTCACTCATTTTGTCCACTCTTGAGTTTCCATTTGCGCGTCTTTATCGACCTGAATGGAAAAATGAGAATAAGGAATTTTGTTCCTCGAATACGAATTTTTTTTTTTTTTTTTTTTTTTACCGGCAATCCTAATTTTTTATTTGTTCGGTCCTGTGTGTGTGTGTATATATATATATATATATATATATATATATATATATATATACCATTCATGCATTGTAAGAGGTTGAATTTTTAAAATATAATTTTAATTGACTACAACAATAAGCGTAAAAATGGGGAAGAAGTACCGTGCTCCCTTTCAAGTAGAGTACCTCCTCTTTATTTCTTGATGATGAAAGTTTATGAACATTGGAATTTGTTGCAGAGTTTGGTTCACGAACTGAAGAAGGAATTGAGTGGTGACTTCGAAGATGTCATCGTCGCCATGCTGACCCCGCCTTATGAATTTCTCGCCAAAGAGCTTCGCAGAGCGGTTAAGGGTGGAGGTACTGACGAAGATACTTTGATTGAGATCCTCTGCATTTATGAAGATAAAGATATCACGTAAGTCATCTTATTTATGACGCTTGTCATAAATAATAATAATTTGGCTAAACTATGCGGGATGTCTATATATCATCCCGCATACGAAGGATATCGCTACGCGTGTATAGCAATTTTTCAGGTTTCGGATTGATTAGAATTGTGTGTAAATATAATAATTAACTTTTAAGCTGATAACAAAGTGAAGGCGACAAGTCCTAATTAATGCAAGTTCTCTACTCCATTAGTGCGTGATTCATCCCTCGTTTGGCTAGTATATTGGGCAAGTTTATCCACTCATTATGAAAGTTTAATTAATTTCGACACAGTGGCGAGAAAAAATATTTATTCATTTGCCACAGCATCTCAAATGTCACTAGAGAGGACCAAAATAGAATAGTTAGATTCTTCTTAAGTACAAAATAAAAATTAAAACTTGCTGCTTGCTTTCAAATAAAATTTGAATTCAGTGATTCACATTTATTAGATTCTGTCGAACACCTCTTAATCTAACTGAATATGGACAATGAATCCGTGCACTGGGGTTGAGAACTAGCCCAAATCATCGACACGATCCTGTAAGTTGCGTTGGGTTAAATATGCCCGGTTAGGACGTTAGGTGGTTCGGGTAGAAGTACCGATGATGATTTTGACCTAACTATAATTCGGGTGTATCACTTAATATAGGGTCGAAGGTTCAAATATAAGGATGTTTTACGTAATACCATTGATATTCACCTCTTTCCATGTGTCCGTAGTCGCATCAAGAACGCTTACGAACATCTATTCAAAAAGACTCTGAAGGACGACATTTATGACGACACCTCAGGAGACTTCAGGAAAATCTTTCTGAGTATTTTGGCGGCGTGTCGAGAAGATCCAAAGGCATCGCCCGCGTCTGTGGCTGCTCAACTTTGTGAGACAGGTTGGTCTGCAGGAGTCCGTAGGAGAAAAAGAACCTAATAAAAAATTGAAACACACACACGCCACAGTAAATATACCTAACACTGTTCATTCAATTTCCTTTTCTATAGATGCCAAAGGCAAGTCTATTGTCGACGCAGATACCCTCCGGACGGTGCTTGTGTCCTACACGAGACCTTTCCTTTACAACGTCTTCGCCGAGTATGAATCCGTTACAGAAAGGTCTTTCGGAGACTTCATCAAGTCCGTTTCTTCAGGAGATGCGAGGGCTGCCCTTTTAGCATTGTGTGGGTATTGGAACGGGTTTTAGTTATGGAAACCGAAGCGAAATTTTTATATAAAATGTAACAAACGCTACAATCTCTTCGATCAGATAAATCCAGCTTAAATAGGCATAAAAATATCAGTATCTTTATTCTAAAAAAATAAAAATGCCTTTCAAGGAACGTGCCTACTGCCTATAGTTGTCATTTATGTAGCACTTCCTTACGTATGTATGCGTTCCGAAAATGTTCTCTTCTACAAGTGCTAATGATGATGATTTAGAATTGATTGATTGATTTACTCTCAGAATGTCCCATTTATGCGTGGATATTTTGTTTTGCATTTTCTACATCTAATCTTTTTTCCATTTTGGGATTAGCGAGATTAAACGACGTTGTCTTTTCGGTAGTTGGATGGGTGACTGCCCTC